>VXAC01002373.1:11169-41729 GCA_013399225.1 Rhipidura dahli | reverse complement strand
TTTTTTTTTTTTTTTTTTTTTTTTTTTTTTTTTTTTTAACTGAATTAAGGTTATGAGGAGTAGAACAGGAAAGGGAAACCAAACTTCCAATCATCTAGAGTAAATGACAGGTTTTTCTTTGTGTGGCTACTCATAGTCATATTTGGATGCAGGAAGAGGAATGGATTCATGAAAGAATAAATATTTGCCTCTCTAGTAAGTCCCAGTGTCAACAACAAAGCTGAGAGGCATGTCTTGGCACTGAACCAATCACCTGAAATCTCTGTGACTTCCTATAATACTGAGAAAACAGATTTCACTACTAATGATCTTTCAGGATCCTCATCATTGGTCCTATAGCAAGACAATAGAATAATCCATGTAGTCACTTGAAAGGAAGCAGGACTCTGGTTTCAGTGAGATAAAAATCCTGAGCCAGTACAGTCACATGCCTTTCTGATACTCAGGTAATGTACTTCCTAGCCAATAAACTCACCAAGCTCTAATCTTTGCTACCATCTCAGCATGCTGATCACGAGCAATTACTGATCTGAGGACAGTTTTGCACTGATATAAGCCAATCTGCTGAACCAGATTGTAGAAAAATTATTGCATCCCCTATTCTAGGAAATCAGAGGAGTTAACTGGGTATGCCTCATGATACCTTTTTCTTTAATATTAATTGGTAACATTAAATTAAATTTCATATATTTTGGAGCCTGGACAGTACTTTCTAGAAAAAAATGAACCAATTTCTCACCTTTTCTTTCTCTTGGCTGACTGTTAAGCCCTTCTGTCTCTCTGGATATTCTCATACTTCTGTTATTAGACAATTAAGAAGAAGAACCTAGCTAAGAGTGGGAACAGCCTTTAAGCAGTAAAAGGAGAAACATACATGCTTGATGAGGAAGAGCTGCTAAAATTGTAATTTTGGCCCAATTTGCCTGTTTCTGTCATCTGCTGGAAAACAGAATGTCTCTGTCCATCCTCCTTTCTTGCCTCTCTCCAGAGCAGAACATGCATGTACGAGGCTACTGGGCAAAAAGAAGGTATCTGGAACAGAGATTTGTCTCCCAATACCCAGAAACTTTGACTGGGATGAGATAGATGCAGATGCAACGTTGGAATGAGAGGCCAGAATTCCAACATCAATAACATTTACCTTTAAGGGTTACAGAATTGTCAGTGCCCATAAAAAAAAAAGAGCACAGATCTTGATACCAGCTTGATCAGTGACAGATGTGGATAAATACTTCAAATAATTATTTCTGCATATGAAAAATAGCATGGTCAACATTTTCAGCTGCTGGAAGTTAAACTTGGGCAACTACAATTAACTGATCCATTTACTCATCTTGAGGCTCAGGAGAGCAATTTTTTTTTTTTTTCTTAAAGTATTGAGTACTTTAAAATGGTTCAAGGGACAAAGTGAAAAAAGTTGTTTAACTGCCTTCAAGAAAGGAACAAAGTTATTATCCAAAAGTGATATGAAGACTCTCACTGTGTAAGATTTAGGAACTAAATGAAAATTCTAAGGAACCAAGGGAAATCACATGACTAAGCTGGTTTGCAGAGGGGGTATCTGGGGGTATATAAAAAGACATGGATCAAGTTTACCGATGTCTTTCCCTTGTTCATCTCACTGTTGAACAGGTTCTTGAAGTGAATGTTCTAACTCATGGGTGGAAATTCACAGATTTTGCGAAATTAGATGCAACAAATGAACAATAAATTATGAGTAAAAGAGATCTGAAAATCTAAGTACAATCTGGAAATATCTAAAATTATTCAGGAGATTCAGAAATTGTTATTTTAATACTTATAAAGAAACAGATTTCCCAGCAGTTGCCTGGTAACCCTACCATGGTAGAATCTAAGGACAATTAGGTCATATTCAGCTTTAGAGGTTTTAATGCATCTAATAAGACAGCACAGCCATGCCTCATTATGGACAATGTGTAAACTATTTGTGCAAAAATGTTCCATATTATTTACTATGTATGTATTTAATTTAAAGTGATTAAATTCTTTCAAATATACTACATGTGTCCACTAGGAAATTATTTCTCTTATGTTTCCTAGCTTCAGAAGGCATTCTGAACTCTGGTTGCCATGAATTCACCTTCAAGGTTCTGATTACTGTTAATGTTCATAGTTCTGCTCTTCCATTTTAAAAGCCTGAGAAAACAGAAAAATCTGACCTTTGAAGAGTTAAAAACTGAAAATCTTGAGTGGAGGGAGTGACAAGGAAGAGAGTAAAGAAAATTTCACATCTGCCATGAAATTACCATTGAATTTACAGTTTAAAGATGTTCTACCTTATACTGGGAGAAATTATTTTGTACTTGAGATATTTTCTGCAGTTTTATCAAAGGTGAAAAGCAATTGCTGGTGAAATACATGAAGCTGCTGTAGCAGTGATTGAGAAAATAATTTTCATCATAGAGTTTATACACTAGAGAAAACATGAAAATGCACTTAAAAATAGTTCATCAATTTATTTCCTTTTTAGATGTGGATGCAAGGAAAATATCAGATATCACTATTATAATATGCTCTACAAAACTTTATCAGTCTAATACAGTCCTGTCTCATTTACAAACACTGAGGAAGGCAAGAAATTGCTCCATATAATTTTTATTTATTTTTAAATATAGATGTAAGGTGTACTAAAATAAACATTTGAACTTCATGATTTCTGATGAAGACATAGCATCTTAAACCTTGAACTTCCCTTCTTTATGTACAAAGAGAAGAATATCCATACAGCATACAAAAAAAAAAAAAAGAAAAGAATCAACCTAAAATTCGTGTTTAGTAAGATCAAGTTTCTAATGGTGCATGCAGTTACTTAAAGAATAACCTGGCAAGCAAGTTCCATTGCACATCTCCAAGAACTCAGACTTTTGTCTCCATAGGCTGGTGCAGACAGTTGTGCCTTTATTTTGCTGCAGCCCAAGCAAGCTGGATATGAGCTACATGCTATAGATTTATACTGCAAAACTCAGCCTCTTCTCCAGTGACTCCCAATGTACCAGATGAGGTATTACTCACCCTGCCATGTGGAAAAATATGCATTTTATGTGTATGAAGCAAGTTTGTAGGTGTTATCTCCATACCTCCATTTTCTTAATATACTGGGAGAAGAGAGTCAGAATATTTTAGATTCCCAGCTGAATCTCACAGAAATACAAACACTTCACCTGAGTCCATTATCTTGCAGGCATGACAACAGTGAGAAACCTTACAAGGTGAGGGACTGGACAAAGAGGTAATTCACAGACACCACAGGGAGAGCCCAGCAATCCAAGGGTGAAGGGAAAGCATTTTTCCACAGCTTTTAACTATGTGTCTAATATGGTTCCAGTTTGGATTTACTGCTCTCTCTTATTCTCACATAACTGTTACCCAAAATGTGTGCTCAAGGGTTTAGCTGCTTGGGACCCTGGCCCTGTTCACTCTGCTTGTGCTACAGAAAATGGAAGACACCAGAGAGGTTTAGATCCAGTCCATAACTTACACTGATAACAATCATCACTTGGGCAGGAAAAAAAAAAAAAAACAAATCAGAAAGAACTAATGGAAAAGCCTCACTTGAGAAACTGCTTTGCTTTTTTGAGGAGTTCACTGTCTTTGCATCAAAAAGGCATCAGCAATGCAATCTGCTGTTTACACATGGAAAAAAGTAACAGCAAATGAAAGGTGTGTGTACCTTTATATATTTATATATATATATAAAGGGAAACATCTGTGCTAAGAAGCCACTTGAAAAATAACCATGCAATAATAATAAAAAGAAACATCTGCTTTTTTTCGCATGGCAAATTCTTAGAAATTTAAAAGAAGGTAATACTGTAAAGCAGATGTAAAATCAGAATATTTTGCTTAGGTGTGTTTCTATATTTTTTTAGACATCTACTAACCTTTCTCATTCAAAAACACACAAGTAATTTACTTATAAATATTTTGAGAGGACCTGAAAGCAGTGATTAACTTCTCCTATGCTAACATAGTTGTAGACATAGGAAGAGTGACACATTGTAACAATGCTAAGTAAAAAATTGACATACCGTACTAAAGGCATTTTAAATATTTAATTTTTAAAATATAAGTCATTCACTAGCTATTAAATAATAAAAAATTTTTTTTCTTCCTTTCACTAGTCAAAATAATTTAATCAGTAGCAAATGTTCATTCACTTCCCAGAGTGCTTCTAAATCACAAGCTATTGAAAATAAAAATAACAATTAATATGCAAATAAATAATAAAAGTACAGTAAAACTCTTTTATTTTATTGTTATTCACATTTAAATAATGCATTACTAACAGATTATTATCTTCAGAAAATAGTATCATGGCTGATTAATGAAAAAGAAGCATTAATTATAATAAATTTGGAGCAGTAATAGATTAAAATGGAATATTAAAATAGAGTGTGAAAATACTTCAGACCAACAAGATTTAACCTGAGCTGTGATGCAGGAATCTGGACTTTTAGAGTTCACAGATGAACACATTCACTTAACTTCAAATAACAGAATTCCTTTCCTGGACACAGAGCACCTCTGTACATGCTAAGTCTCATCATGACACACTCACTCCAGGCTACTCTAAAAAACCTTTAAATTGCTGTCACTGACTGCAATTTGGAGAAGCCATTCTAAAGGCAACACATTTAATTGAAATCTACACCCTATGCTTGGGAAATTCTAGTCCAGTCTCATTTGGTTTTCAAGCTGGGAGTGCTGAAAACCAAACCTGGCACATTTTGGTTCCCCACCACCAATGGACAGAGAGAGTCACTTTCACCAGTCCACATTTCTCGGAAACCCTCAGCCTGATTTCAACACATATAAACACTGAGATAAAGGTTTTAATACACCTTAAGGTTACCCACAGCCATTCATTTTGTGGAATATAAAACTTACTATAACCCCAGCAGGGAAAAAGTGCAGGTCCTTCGTCTTTCCTGACACAAAGAGAATACAAGGGTGAAACAAGAAAGTGGTGGACAGCAAGCTGCACTCAAAAACCCCTAGAAAGAGAGATATATGAACTACACTTAGAGGGATTAATCACCTCTTTGCTGAAAGGGGTTGGATATCATTCCTCCCTTAGCTAGCAGCACTTGTGACCAGCAGGACTCCATCAGTCTCTTTGGTACAGATTGGGCAGTCACACAAACACAGAAAATGAGTAATGGTACCTGGCCCAGAGGGGTGATATCACTCCTATTGAAACTGCTCAGATTCAGTGGAAGAAGGGAAACACTCTGGAAGTGCATAAAGGAAATAACAGAATTTAAATTAAAACAGGTTTCCCAATTTTTTAAAGGGAACTGTATAAGAAAACCATCTCTGAGTTATAACCTCAAGTTTCCCACTTTTGATCAAGCAATTTTATATTTTCAGAACTTTGATTATTTAATTGGACTTTGTTGCATTCAGCCATTGAGAGGATGTCTATTATTTCTTAGCATATTGTGGTGTGAGTTTTTTTCTGAACAATGCAGAAATAAAAATATTGTTGTAAAATCCCTCTGGAAACTTAGCTGATAGTCTGCCAAAACTCACTTCACCCAAATTAAATAAACATTGTTCTTGGCTCTTCTCGAATTCACTCAAAGTAGAATTACTGATTCAGTATTCAAAAGAATCTTAAACCATTACCTATGTTATAAATGTGCTTTTAAATATTGCATTGGCACCATCTTCTTCTCTGTTTACTTTCACAGCCCTTGAGATCAGTCACATAAAAAGTGACCACAGGGCAGCCAAAAAACATACTTTTCAGCCTGCAAATCAGCAGGAACAGTGGCTTCCATGTACCTAAGTGAAAAAGTGCTCACTTCTTTGCACAAGTGACCTCAATGGATGAAGGGGAGACACTCAAGTGGTACAGTAAAGCCACCTCTTCTAGAATCGTTAAAGCCATACTTTTTTCTACTAAAAATCTTTTGTGATTGTCTAAATGACACTGAGACCTTGTTTTGTGCATAAGCACCATTTTGAGCTAATAAAAACAATAAAAATTATTTCTCTTTTCTTCCACTCTCCCACAGGAATACTGAGTTCTTCAATACCCTGAATTTTATGTAGAAACAAAATCACAGCTCAGTGCAAGGTCTCTTGAGTCTAATCAACCCTAACCAAGAATGAAGATTTGTTCTTTTCTCTGGGTTTTGATAGTCCAGAGGTAATTAATCACTGCAACTCAAGCACATAACTATTTCACAGGCACATTAAGGGTAACAACAAAAGAATTAAGTCTTATTATTTTGGAGTTTTTGTGGCTTCTCTTTTTCCTTGCCAGAAATTAATCAAGCAGCTTGATCTGGTTTTCAAGTCTGTAGAATTATTTCTATTAATCTTAATGAAATAAACTCCTCTTGTTTCCTTGTTTTCTAGGAAAATGCATAAATGCATTTATCTTGGCTTTCCACCAGTATCACAGCAGAGGATACCAGCCCACAGAGGAAGTTCTCACCCTGAGTAAACTTTGTTTACATAACTTTGAACTGCTCTTCTCAGCCTCACTCCTTCACAGCCCTGTGGGTTATTCTGGGTCACCCCTCTAAACAGCTCCAGTCAACAGAGCTGTGCCAGTCCAACCTGAGAGTGGCTTAAAGCAAAATATGTGTGTGCCTGACTCCAGCCTGGAGGAACTGGAAAGGGAATAGAAAGAGAGCAGAATCACAGATAATTTCCTAGGCACAAGAAAAACCTGAGAAAGCTATTTGTATGGCACACTTGGGATGGGTGGTAAAAAAAACCCCAAAACCGCAGACCAGAGTTCATGTAAACAAAAGGATTAAGTTTTGCCACAATAAAAGTTTCATACTAAATGAAATAAGAGAGTTTTTAATTAAAATTTTTTTTTCTGATAGTCACCCACATTAAAGTGGGAAAAGAAAGAAAATGGTGTTTTTTGAGACAGGGGTAATTCCCCTCACATGATCAGAGCACACAAACTCAAATAATTGTGGCAAGACCACTCTTGACACCACTGTGGAGTGACACCTTTAACCTTCCCCAGTCAAACCCTGTGTGACCACCTTTAAACCAACAAATTACTAGAGAAAGCAATCAGACTGACTGCTACAGTGTCATTCCAACACCTCAAGAAGCTGTCCTCTGACTCCTCCAGGGTACCAACTCTTTGGCTGAAATTAAATAATTGAATTAATGAATGAATGAGTGAATACAGGAACATTCGTCATTTAGGGTGTGATGATACAGTAAAATATCTAAAAAGGTTTTCCAGAGAAGCTTAAAACCATCGATTCTCATGGAATGAGGTGGACTAAGAGTTAAAGCCAAAAAGTCCAAAGGTGGCAACAAAATCAAAAAAGCGTTGAAGTCTTAAAGCTCTTAAATGCAACTGTAAGAGTTTTTTGTGACTCTGTCTGCAATGCTACATTGCAAATGTCTTGAGTTTTCAAAACTCAGTTTTCTTTAGGATCCTGCACTCAAACTGGAGTCTAATGCATTAATAGCAATGCTTCACTTTTGCTTAAATCTTCATGCTTTTAACAAATTAATCCTCTTAACATCCCTGTTGGGTAGGTAGGCAAAAACCTTTCTTGTCTGTAAAACCGAGATAAGTGCCTTGCTTAAGGACATGCAGTCAGGACTGGGAAAAATAGGGTTAAAATCCAGTAAAGAGTGTCTCTCATTTGTGCTCCAAAAACTAGATTACACCACAAAGATTGTGCTATTAACATAAAATATAAACACAAGATAGAAAAAAAAAAAAAAAGTATTTCCTCATTATTATTCGCACTAATACTAGAGATAAAACACATTACAAAACATGTATTTTCCTATCTATTTCCTGCAATTTGGGGAAAATGATTTTGAGGCAAAACTGCAAGATTTTTAATAAAATCAGACTTATTTTTAAATAATTCAAAGATACAGAGTAGAAATGTACCAAAAAATGCATCCAGGTAATGAAACTAATTATGAATGGTTTTGTTCATTATATGTCTACTGTGATTCTTAATGAGAACATTCAATATCCTTCTCTGTTATAAATCATCATAATGTGACACATAATAATTTTCAAATATGTTCATTTTACCCATATTTAAAAATACATTTTCTAAATAATTTATTTTAGCAAGTAAATATTGTTTGCTATAATGCACACACAATCCCTCTCTAGTTATTCTGAACTGAGACAGTGAGCCAGTATCTTGTACACTTCGATACATTTCATGACTATTTTTTTAGAGCCACTTGATTTTTGATCATCCTTAAATATTACAAGATGTTGTTCTAGTCAAATGTTATTTTCTTGATAACTGTAATAAAATTACCTATCTAAGTTAGGTTTGCAAGATGGTCTTTAAGCCTTGAGATACAGATGACAGGACAGAATTTATTATTCCTATCTCATCCTTTCAAATCTTGATAAAATATTCAGAGAAGTCATACTCGAGACTTTGTGAATAAAAACCTGTTAACACTCATTGATACAATTTCGATTATCATATAATCCCTAAAGACGTTTAAAAAAAAAAAGGAAAAAAATTGAAAAAACACAATGTACCTTTTGCATTTCATACCATATCATGCTACAAGATTTCATGCTAGCAGAAACACATGGTACTTTATATCTGTGGTCTTTCTATGTAAAGAATACATGGCTAGCCAAGACATTGCAACTTTTACAAACAGAATTTCGGGACAAAACCCCATTTTAGGATAGAGAACAAGGGCTTACTCTTTAACCAGATTATTTGAATAAAAAAACAAATCTCATTTAATTAAAGATATGTGACCTGAGATTTGGCCTACACCAAAGAACTTTTCTGAGTTATAACTCATAAAATATATACTCATAATAGTAATATACTCATATTTCTACCAAGTATTTTCTGGAGAATAAAAACAAAATCATCTGCTATAAACAAAGTCCCTGGACATACACAGTAAAAAAGACGCTTCTAGGATGTGCCAGAGGTACCTCAAATGTGCTGTGCAGGCCCTTTGTGGATGTGGGCACATGGGAATCATGATTTTAGACTCCTTATTATTTCTGATCCTGGAATTCCCAGTAGCTCATTCAGCACCACTTTTCCATTCAGACTGCCAAGCAGGTGGCCAAGGTAGGCTTCTTCTTCTTGGAGGGAAAATTTCTGGGCAGATAAAGAAGAGCATGTGTGGGGAAACCCAAGCATATGGCAGCCCTAATAACTATTTATGGTTGTAAACATTTATAATGCTCATCACGTGGTTCTCACTTCCATAAAAGCGTTCCTCTAAGTATGTATAGTACTGGATTCCTGTGCACTGCAGAGCACTGAACCTAAATAACTTAAATAGCTACTGAAACTACTGCACTTGTTAAGCAGGCAGTCTAGCAGCATATTCACTGTTTTCCCTAAGTGGCTGAGCAGCTATTTCCAGAAATTAAATCACCTTTGCTCATAATTGCTTTATATTGGATGTTTCTTCAAATAATTTTTAAATATTTAATGACTACCTTTTTCTGCATTATTTCCTAAATGTCAGTTAGTTCTCTACAAATATCTTAAAAATATTGTTGTCATATCTTTATTAAGATTATTGCTGTATTCTCAGTTTTCCACTTTATTTTTTTTAGGATTATCTTGGCACACATTATTGTTATAAAATGCAATAATACCTAGAAAAACCTTTTTTTCTTTTTTTTTAATTATAATTCAGAGAAGCCACATTTGGGCTTCCAGCAGAAATGGGCAAAACTCTCAATGTGGTTTTGCAAAAGACTCATTTAGTGCTGTCCTCATATGCTACAAAAATGTACATTGCTTCTCTGGAAGAGCTGCAAAAGGGAGAGAGAATCCAAAATAAGAATCAAAACCTTTGGTAGTTTTCAAATGTCATTTATAGATGAAATTTTAAGTATAGAACTGATGTCTGAAAAATAATTTGCTCATGCACGTATACAAGCACCCAAAGAGAAGGTACAATGAAACAGGAAACGTTGGTCCAATGGCACCTAGGGACAGAGTTCAGTTGTCCATCTTCAGAGGGAAAGGAAAGGAAAAGGAAAAGTTTCATGAGGAAAAACTGCATCTCACTCTGAAACCCCTTAATGTTTTGCTGAAAGATGAGGTGGGTTTGAGCCCTCTTAAAGAAATATGGGAATTCATCATGGGCTGAATCTTTGACTAGAGTCCCAGCTATGAAAAACAACATAAAAGGATGGAGTAATTCAATGTACTATTCTGATTGGAAGGGGCTCTGCTTAACTGAAATCCCCATCTGGAAAATGCAGTTCTCTAAATATTTTGCTGCCAGATTAAATCCTCAGAGAAGATGTGCAGTTGAACACATGTTCCAGGGATTTGGCTGGGTCTAGCTATGAAAGAGGTGGTGTGCTCTTGAGCCCTACACCAATAAATTTTCTGATCACACTCTGAAATATTTCTGGAAAAAAAACATTAGTAAAAAGTACTAAACTAATTTTTCTAGGAGCACTATTGACACACTCTTTGCTCTTTGAAGGAAAGAGAAACATTGTAGGTGCATAAAAATCCTCTGATTTTCTGTGATATTCCACCTTGAGAGACATGTATGCACTGCATAACAAAGGATCTAATTTTACTGCTTTTGTATTGCTTCAATGTGGACAAATGCCATATGACAGTATAAACCAGCAAAAATCAGAAAGTAATGTTTGGGTGGTGATTTTGTCCTTTGGAATTTGGTTTGGTTTTCCCATCTCCTGAGTCCTGATGCAGAAGGTTTTCTAAAATGTTTGCAAGAAGTACTAGCTTCTTCAAGCACTTAGCTGTGAAATCACTTAATATCTGAGAAAGGTGTGCTTGTAATATAATGAAGGAAATAAAAAGCAACCAAGATGTAAAGGAGATTAGAAGAGCAGATTAATTTCACAATTTCATAGAGTCAGTTTCCAGGAGATAGGTTAAAAAATTCTCCTAAATTATTTGAATTGACTGGTAAACAGAACACATGAAAGCAGAGGATTCCTTATATTGCCATATATAATGTCTTGTAAATACAAGAGCATCCTCTTCATAAATCTGCAATAGAATACATAGCACTTCTATATGCAGTGTTAGCAAAGAAATGAAATTCCACCCTTTCTAATTAAAGGGTATTTTAGAAAGGATTATATGAAAGTAGAAATGAAAAGACAAATAGCACTGCAGACAAAATTTAGGAAATTAATCAGGGATCTCATTTTAGTCTCTTTTCCCCTTTGTTTTGATTAATTAAAAGCTATTTTCTATTGAAACAAACAAAACGTACAGACACACACAAAGCCCAAACAAAACAAAACAAAGCCTAGCAAACGCTGTGGAGGTGAGGAGGAAAATGAGTTCTAACAGTCCTTCTGTTCATTAAAAAAAAAATTATTGAGTAAAATTTGAAAGCTCATAATGAAAATATATGTGTCATGAACAGATGATGCAGGTTGAAGAAAGAAAAAGAAATCTCCTTTGTTCCATTTCTGTTCCACATAAATGCAAAAATTCAATTAACCTCAAGCACTTACAAATGGCACTGGGGTTACAGAAAGGATCTGTTTTATTTGTCAGCACTCTCTGTGAAAAGATGGCTTTTTTCAAAAATATTTTGCTGTATTTCCCTGTGAAATGCTGAGGTTAGAATTTTCCTTGAAATTATCTGTACATCCTAACACTTCACTAGTGAAAATTTTCTTCTGATTAAACAGTTATTTTTTAAAGCAGAACTGACACCTCCCAAGCAAGGAAGCCTTAGAAGGTCACAGATTCTGTCTCAATAGGAGGCCAAGCTGTCTAGCAGAAAGTATGACCTGCTGTGGAAACCAATGACCTAGTAAAAAAATAAACAGTACTGTGCTGAAAAGTGGTGGAGCCAGCTGAGAAATAGAGAGCTCAGTAATGAACTGCCTTCCTCCTACAGAGATCAAATCATGTTAAGTGATGCTATTAAAATAAATCACATTTTAAGAGTCTTTACCTGAGACACTAACTTATTAAACCACAAAAATCTTGATTTTATTTTTCAACATATATGAACACGTTTACTTTTTACTTGCAACAGACTGAAGTCCAAACTTGCAGCTCAACACCCACTTGGGAAAATATTTAAAATATTTATTTAAGCCACAGGAATGTAAAAATTATTTTAATGTTTTTCCCCATAAATTGAAAACTCAGAGAATTATCTGCTGATTTCAATGAACTCTGAATCATGACCTCAACTTGAGAACTCAATTTCTTATTAATATTGTTGAATAGTAATCAGAAAAAGCTGGAACTAAAATGTCAAAGCATTAATTGTAGGCTACTCCACTGCATATAATACAAATACATGAGTTTAATCCTCAGAGCAAATCCTGACAGCACCCTCTCTATCAGCGGGACTATGACCATCTGCACTACCAACATCCCCTTTAATCAGGCAAACCACATAAAACCTTGCTTAAATTTGAGAGATGGATAATGCTTCATGGCATTATTTTAAAAATAAGTGTGGTCATCACTGTCCAAAAGAAACCAAAAGTTCTGGGAAATGAAAACTGTTCAGTGCCATTGACTGCCTTTCAGCAGTGCTGCATTCTTCCACCAGAGCAAGTTGTGCTGGCTGTGGGTTTAAAGAGAGGGTTAAAACCAACACAGCAGCAAGGTACAGTAGTGATCAGTCATCTAGAAATGAGGGTGTTTACACCGTTAAATCCACATGTAATTGCTGAGAAAGGCAGACCTGCCAGTCGACATGGCAGGTGCCACACCATGGGGTGCGGCAGGAGCAGTGCCGAGGTGCTGAGAGACAGTCAGGTATGAAGGATTAAAAGAATAGGTTTTGGAATGGCATAGAGCCAATAGAGCCAAATGCAATTTAATCAAATTATCTTCAGAAGAATGAATCTACTGTGATAGGCTGAGCTCAGGGCTCCTGATAAAAATATGGCTCCAGAGCGGAAGGTGAGGTGTTTCCCAGGAAAAATTGCAAACACACTGTTTATTCAGTATCTGATCCTTCCTGTGCTGCTAGACTGACAGTAAAACTAAATAGAACAGCACCTGCAAGGCTGTCATACTTTCATAAAATACAAGAAAAAGCATCTTTAGGTAAATTTTATTTCAAATATGCATTTTCTGCTATGAAGAAAATTCTTCATTTTGGGCTTCATATTGATTTTTGGCTTCTAAGAAAACATGTTTATGAGCTAAAAGAGCAGATGTCCCAAAGCTCAGCAAGAGGAGGACGTTTTTGTCACGCAGCTTTTTAACACATTCTAATAAGTCTTTTCACAGATTATATTTCACAATCATTTCTAACCCCATCTACCTACAAAAAAGTAGTAGGTGGTGTTCTCCTACAAGACTAACCATCTGAGAGAAAAAGTGTTCTGATTACATTCTCATGTTTTATTTCCAAGCAATGCCCTAGATCTGGAATTCAAACTGTTTTGTGACATCCTTTGTCTTCCAAACAGAGGAAACACTGTATTTTCTTACTGTTATTGATGTTACAAGATGAATTTTATAAGGGTTTGTGTCTGGAACTTTCTGCTCAGTTATTTGATTTGTGGCTACACAATATAATCTCCCTACCACTTGAGTTGATATAAATTTCCCAGCCAAAATCAAGATTTATGCTTCATTAAAGAGTAAGATCTACCAATGTATTAAACCTCACAGCAACCCAGTAGTACAACGAATTAATATTATCACCAAACTTGTCCTATCTAATACTTTCTTCAGGAAAATTAGCCCAATCAGGTTTTGTACCTGCTCTTTTCAGACATTTTGAGTGCAGAGGTTCTCTTGGTGTGCACAAAGACATACACTGACCTGCTACACTTGGCATGTGGGGACCTGAAGAGGTGCTGACATGTCTTTGTGATGAAAAGAGACCTGTTAAAAGTCACAGTACCCAGCTACAAAATCACGTAATGAGTTACAAATACTCTCCATTACATAAAGTAGCTATCTGGCAAAAAAAATAGCTATAGACATGAAGGAACAGGGAGTGTGTCCAGAAAAGGGAAACAGAGCTGGTGAAGGGTCTTGAGCACAAGACTCTTGAGGACTGGCTGTGGCCATTGGGAGTGTTTAGCCTGGAGAAGAGGAGGCTCAGAGAGGTTGTGATGAGTTGGGGGTCGGACTGTTGTCTCAGGTAAGAGGCAACAGGACAGGAGGAAATGGCCTCAAATTGTGCCAGGGGAAGTTTGGCTTGACTATTAGGAAAAATTTCTTCACCAAAAGGGTTATCAAGGAATGGAAAAAGCTGCCCAGGGATGCAGTGGAGTCACCAAGCCTGGAGGTACTGGAGAGATTTGTAGATGTGGTTCTTAGGGACACGGTTTAGTGATGGACTTGGCAGTGCTGGGTTAACTGTTGGACTCAGTTATCTTAAAGAATTTTTTGAACCCAAATAACTCTATGATTCTGTGATCCACACAGATCCATTCTGCTTAATTGTTGTGATGCACTGTAAACACAGATGACCCTGTGGATACAAAGAATGAAATCCTCAATCACTGACACCTAATTGTTGGGCTAAGCATCAGACTCTCTCTCTCCTAACATACACAAAAAGTACACTAAAAGGGAAAATAAAATGTGAGACGGTATAGAAAATACTGAGATGTTCCCTGACTCATAGCTGGCTGGGGATTAGATTGTTTAATAAGAAATTTACTATGCTTCTGTAAAACTGCTTGTTAGGCCACATATTACAAACTTAGAAAAGCTACTAGGAAAAAAAAAAAAATCAAGAAATCAATTTCAAGTCCCTGTGGTGATGTATTCTAAGTGTGAACTGTGTTATGCCTGGGGAGCACAGATTTAGTCCTTAAATAGAAAAATTCTGGCTTCTCTTAGCTTTCTGAAATATCTTTTTAGTTCAGATTTTCTTATGAGTAGATGACTTACTGTGAGAATGCCATGCTCCCATTTGTACAACCAAATATGAAATCCCTCTTTCTAACAGAAAATTATTATTATTAGCTGTTCCAGAAGCAGATCCAAGTTCAGAAAGTTTGAAGAAATGGAAAAACTCTCTTAACTTTTCCCTCAACAACTCATTCCAAGTTGAAAAAATGAGGATGGTGAAAGGTCTAGAAGGGAAGTCTTATAAGGAGAGGTTGAGGTCACCTGGTCTGTTCAGTCTGGAGAAGAGGAGACTGAGGGGCGACCTCATTGTGGTCTAAAACATCCTCACAAGAGCAAGAGGAGGGGCAGGCACTGATCTCTTCTCTGAGTTACCAGTGACAGGACCCGAGGGAATGGCCGGGAGCTGAGTCAGGGGAGGTTTAGGAAAAGGCTCTTCCCCAGAGGATGGCTGGGCACTGAACAGGCTCCCCAGGGAAGTGATTGCAGCACCAATCTGATAGAGTTCAAAAAGTGTTAGGACAATGCTCTCAGGCACATGGTGTGACTCCTGGAGTATCCTGTGTAGGGTCAGGAGTTTGACTGTGATGACCTTGAGGGGTCCTTTCCAACTCAGCTTGTCCTGTGATTCTATGATAAAAAGTAGCGAGACTTATATAAACAATCTTTTTTTTTATTATAACTTTTGAAAATCCAAACACGATACTTTAATTGCTCAATAACTTAAGTTAGAATAACAGAATCATAGAATCATTCAGATTGGAAAAAGACCTCTAAGGTCATCAGTCCATTAACCTAGCACTGCCAAGGCCACCAGAGCTGCTCTACCTTACTTTTGGAAATCAATGAAAGAAAGATTTAGGATTAGATGAGAGACATCTGCTATCAGCTTCTCTCCAAGTACTGTACAACATAAAGAAAGAGGAAGCAAGAAGAGAAGCCTGTGCTGTTGTATTTCTGTGCCCAAGTGTCACACCCTATTGATTTACTTCCTCGAGGACCAGTAGGAAAACAAACCAAGACAAGTAAGAATAAGCAAAGTCTATTTATAAATACATTTATATATAGCTTAGGCACAACTTTTGCAGGTATAGACCAATATTCCACCTAAATATTAAGTAGCTGTGCTGACAACATGTTGGAAGGTGACAGATGACATTGGCAGCTGCTGTAACAGGGAAGGACTTTTGCCAGAGCTGTCAGAGTAGCTCAGAGCTGACAGCCAGCTCCAAGCGAGCCAGCCTGCCCTCGCCACCCCAGCGTAAGAGATACTGGGGGAAAGGTTTGACAAGCCCACGCTTCTCCACACAGGAGAACACAAACAAATTTCGTGTCAGGGAATACACAGCATCTATAATTCATCCCACAGTTTAAATAATTTTGAATAAAGACAACTACATTTAGCACATTATGTTTATAACAGGTTGGTTGGAGACTTTTATAAAACCTCAACCAAACCACCACGACCAGAATCAAAGCCCTCTCAATATTTCATCTCATGTGAGTAGCTTGAACTCCCTAAGTCATCTCTTTTCCTTAAACTAAACATTTAACATGGATAATAAAAATCAGAATACACTAAAATCTGAGATTTTCAGACTGAGAGATGTCACTCTAGTGAGGTGAACAAGGAAGAAGCAGGCTGATGATAAGCTCTCACAAACTCTTGGCTTTCTGCTTCCAGTTTCTGAACCTGGGAAACTGTTAGAATAGCTGAGAAAAACCTCTTCAGCTCTTACCAGCTGATAGAAACTGTTTAGACAGGTTAAATTATAAAGCAAATTAATAGATTCCATTTCAGCTAGGTGACAAAATTAAAATGTCATGACATGAACTTAAAAAAAAAAAATAAAATAAAAAGAGAGGAAAAGTTTAAAAATCTGTACAGCTTTCGGAGGTGTTTTTATTTTCGGATTTTTGCTCATGATATGTTACTCTTACCATTTTTTGTAGTATACTTTCTGTAAAATTTTGAGCTTTGAAAAGAACTCTGTTTAGTGACAGCAGCTATTACTTTATTGTCATTTAACTTAAGGGTCTAATAGAAGAATAAACTTCTCCTTTATAATGAGATTTATTAAAAAAAAATCATACTATCTTTTAAGAAATAGAGTATTTTTTTAAGAAAGAAAATATTTTATATCTAAGACATAAGATTAGCAATAATATTACTCTTGTCTAAAACAGCCTTACAGCTCTGAGGTCTTGAACCAACCTGCTACCAAAAATGCAAATGTCTGTGTGACCTGTAACATTGATATGACTAATTAGCTGCAATCCTCCTGCAGACCAGACAGAAGTAAAGATAATGAGAAGGTCAAGGAGAGTGGCTGAAGATTAAGTATATCTTTTATTGACTCCACATAGGCAGGGGCATTAGGGACTTTGAGGATGATAGGCCTCTCTGAAACAATAAATATTCCAGAGTCACTGAGAAGGAACAAAATTTCTGTAATTTTGACTGTTTTTCCACTCCCAGAGTATTAGAATACTGTCTTGCAGAAAAGCTGCAAAGCTTATTGACTCCTACTATGGCTGCAAAATCAAAGCCAGAATAGTTCAGCAGGTATTTATACAGATCTTGCCTACATTTATGTAAGTTGCCCTGTTTTAAATGCATAGGACAGGTGCCTACATTTGATACAGTAAAGTTCTGGGGCAGTCATTAATGAACATACTAAAGAGAAAACAGCTATGGTGTGTGGCTGTTCGAAATCACAAAAAAAACATGTAAAAAATCTAGATTTTGTTTCTTATCTTTAGAGGTGCCCAATGTCTCTACATATTCAACTTACTCTACATATTCAACTTATTTAATCCTCTTCCATGCCTCCCAGAACCACTTGTAACATGGAGATTATACAGTCACCTAAATCACAAAGGAATTCCAACAATGACTAAAAAGAACATACTCCAAAGTGGTCTGATAGAAAGAAAACAAAATAAATGCAAAAGGTAACTAATAATTCCCAATGTGTGCAATAATCCCAGTACTAACATCTTGCCCTACTTAATACATTAATACATAATGGTTTAACATTAAGAACACATTTTGATAAACAGATTAAAACCACATTTCTGAGTTATTCCAAAATCCTCCTCCTCACATGGTTCTCATTATATGCAGCCAAGCTAACCATCTTTTCAGAGGTACCTTCTCCAAGGACTGCTATCAAATATTCATCACAAAGACACTTAGGCCAGCTCATCTAGGAACAAACACCAGCTTAGTTCCTGCTGGATGATAACAAAGCACAGCTCCCAAGCAAACCTTGCATGGATTATTGATGAGCACTGGAAAAGGGGACTATTTCCAGTTGTGCAGCAGAGACAACGAGAAGAGCAGCAACTCTGACATTCAACAGAACCTGGGGTTTATCCTAGCACAGGTAAAGTTGTAAAGTACAGGCTAAAATGGATATCACACAGGCCAGAGGCTGTGGTGCATCCACAACAAAACCAGAAAAATATGGTTTCTTATGATTGAAAGCCTTACATCTGAAAATTAATCTTTACACCTGGCAGAACATTTCATACACGAAAAGACTGCTGGAGCCACTTCTGGCAGTCAGGTTGCATGGTTTCAAACAATTTTTTATGAAAAGCAAATAAACCAAATCAAACCAAGTAACACACCAAAAAAAAAAAGAAACAGAACCAATAAACATTGCAATTATGCTCAGTCAGAAATCCTTATCCTAAAAAGTCTTTCATTATTGTAAATGGTACCTATTTTAAAAGAGTGTCTAGAGATATTTTTGGTGCATGTCTGTTGAAACTAAGAAGTTGAAATTATTTTAAAAACTAGACTGATACTTTCCCCTGAAAAATGTTGGGATGTCCTTTTTTATTGTTGTTTTTCTTGCTGTTTATTCTTTTTTCTTCTCATTATTCATTTAGTCAAAATTTGTTTCAAGCTTCCTTGTTTGTTTTTTGTTGTTTTTTTTTTTAACAGATCATTCACAAAACAAAAAGCAACCAGTAACTTCAGAGTTATGAGAACTTCATGGGATACTCAGGTTGAAGTCACTGCTGTGAATCACACCAAACACTAAATATGTGGCCCTTGCACTGTTGTGATTGATCCAGCTGCTGGCTGTGTTGTTATGCAATCCCTCCCTATAAAATTAGGAAACCTCATTTGGTTTTTTGGGGAGTTTTTTGTTTGTTTGGTTTTGGTTTTGGGTTTTTTTTGGGTTTGCTTTTTTTTTACTGTAGCAAAAAACCCAGATATTCCTCAGAACACCATAAATGTAGGGCCAGATAGAAAAATGCCTCAACCTCTGGGCAAATTCATGCTGGATCTGAGAAATGCTCAATGTATTTTTCACAAGAGCTTATTCCAACAAAATTTCCCTTACTATAAAATAAATCTCTTCAAAATGAAAAAAAAAGTTTTGTCAGTCCTTAACATTACTGAATAAGAGGGCAGAGACACATGTAAATCAGTCATTAAAATAATCATGTCATAGACAATGTACTAAACAAGGATATAATTTCCTTGATGATAGTTTTGATGGTTACCTAGTACTTTTTAGAATGTTAAATGCAATGTCCTCCAATTAAACTATTTACAAATATCTGAGAAGCTAATTATCTTTTGATCATTAACCTGGCTTCTCTGCATGTTTATTTGTTTTCAGAGACAGTTAACCACATTAAGACAGCCAAGCACCTGAAATCAATATGGCATAGAAATTTTCAGATTTTTCCAGGCTTATTGCTATTTCCTGATGCCATATGATATATCTGTAGTACTTTATGCTCTGATGCACTAGGAATATCCAGCCAAAAACTTTGCAAACAACGTTGATTTTGAAGGTCAAAGAAATCATAAGATGTCCACAATTTTATTAAGTATTAAAAACATTCTGGTTGCTCTTTAGCTTTTACTTCAGTGTTTGGATTTAAACTTATTTAGCATTCTTAATTTTAAATTACTTAAATTACTGAACTGGAAATCATTCAAGGCTTTTGTGTGTGTGTGTGTTGTGCATGTTTATGAGAAAGAGAGGCAAGATCATTCTTAGGGTTTAATATTCATTTGTAGGGTTTAACATTGTTTTCCTCCTTAACATTTGCAAAACCTCATGTTTTGTACAAAAAAAAAAAAAAAAGAAAACATGAGGAAAAGACAAAAAGCAGCTTCAGTGACTTCTACAATGCACATGATCACAGACAGATGAGATAACATGGCCACAGTTGAGTAGAGACAGAACATTTTTATGTTTAAGAGAAATGAAATTAATGAATTTTTGTTTTCCTCTGAGATTTTTGACACAAATACATCTAACCAGACTTCTCATTTGAAACAGCATTTCATTTGCAATCTTGATGAATTATAAGACTCTATGCAAGTGAGCGGAGCATTGTGTATTAATTTTAAATTATTATTTAAAAATGTCCTCCTCAAACTTAAGCTATCACACATTTCACCTGAAATGACTTTGTGAAAATATATAAAAACCACAGTATAATATTAATAAGCAGAACATGGAAGAACAGTGGAATGTTCTTTAGCAAAAGAGTGGATGATAGCTGCCACCTTCAGCCAAAATGCCTTGATTTCCACTCTTTCTGGGAAAACTGTAGAAATTGCCATCTCACCAGTGATCAGCTGAGTATGAAGAAAGATGAAACAAATTGCACAGCAAAAGGTTCCTGGCAGATGATCTCCTGCCACATCTTTCCAGAGACCACTGATATTTACCTTGAAACACACAAAATGTTTCAAATTCAAATCTCTGTCAACACTGACTCAAAATTAAAGCGTGATCAAAGATGATGAGCAGTGGCATAACACTCACAAGGCATAAAATCCAGTCCTGTCTGAGTGGATTTTCACATACTCAATCTATATTATTATGATTAGGGACTTTAGGCCATATACAAAATAAGAAGTCACAGAAATCTCCTTTTATAGAGTCTTCTTTGTGCGTGAACAATTTTATGGATGGAAAATTTTTTGAGCACACCTATGGTTTTTTCTGCAAGGTACCAGAACAAGTTTTTGGTTTTTTTTTGGTTTTGTTTGGTTGTTTGTTTGTTTGTTTGTTTTGTTTGGTTTTTTTTTTTTTTGGTTGGATTTTTTTGTTGTTGTTGTTTTTTTTAATAGCACAAGTATCTCCCATTAGCTGTGGCACTTTTCAGAGGAGTTTCTTAAGGCACACAGTGAATTTGGTATTGAACTTTCCATATGTTTGCCTCCAATCTGTGGCTAATTGCAACTAGTTTTCTGAGCACCTTCTTGTCTGTTATGAACCTTTAAGAAAATGACTGAAGGAAAAATCATGGAGTTCAGGAACCTGCATTTGTTAAATATGCAGGTTTTATGAACCACAGGGCAATCTCAGGGAGTGTATCAGCATCTTTTTCTCTTTTGTTCTCACTAACAGCAATGTAAACATGAAATCATCAGGTCCAACACAGTAATTCTATCACCAGCTTGAAGACTTCTGTGTATATCATGGACTCTTCTGTAACAGACTTAACTTGTAAAATACTCTTTTAAATAAAATATATTTTCAATAAGTTTTATTTATAAATGATAAAATTAAAATTACTCTTAACTTTAAAATATGCTGCTTGATTTTGTATTTCTTTTCAATGGATTCCACAAATTTTTTGATGCGTTCCTCTCACATAAACTTCTTTTAATTTATATTCTCTGTCTACAAGGTTTACATATATTCACAAATACTCTAATAGCATTAGCATTTAAGAATGACCTTGATGATCAAACGATCAAAACATCATCAAAGGCTAGAAAATATTCTATTGCTAATGACATATCACAAAACTGATAAAGTCAATTAATGATTGCACTTTATTTGTGAAAATCATTAGGAACAGAAATTCCCTCTAGTGATGAATGTTTTTTTAGTTCAAAATATCTTTTTTGCTGGTGGGAAAAGTTCAAAATTCTGATGGTTTGAAAAAAATTAGCAGAACTGATAAACACCACTGTGTTCCAACTTCAATTTCTCCAAAAGGATATCTTTAAAATACTATGAAACCACAATACAGCATGTTTTGGAAAATTCTACCTTACAAAGCACAACAAAGTAAAACTGTGAAATGTCCCTGCAACATAAGAATTGCATGTTTCAACAGGATCCTTTACTTCCCTGGCAGCATTATGGACCACACAGCAGGAGCCAAATGCAGCATTATCTGTGATCATTTTAATGGGAAATGCTGATAGAAGTTGCAGTTGTTCTTTCTACTCCATCCCTCTTCTACCCTTGTCAAAAGGTGACAAATGAGAAGCCCAGGCTTTCTGCTGAAGAGGTAATGATGGCTACATGCAGATGGAAATTTATTATCCTACCTCCAATCTTCCTTTAAACAGACATCTGTAATGTATCTTTCCTCCTAAGCATCCCACTGCCACCTAACCTGTAGTCTTAACAGTCTAAATAAGCATTTACTTTATCAATATTAACAAGATATTTCAATATTTATAATACATAGCAAGATTAAGGGGAAGTGAAATGATGGGCAGATCAGCATTCAGATGGTAAATCTAAATGACTTGGGAAATGCACTGCAAATGAGTACAGAGAGGTATTGGAACTCGAAGAAATCCAGAAGGGAGAGGCAGAAGGAATGTCTTTCCACTATTCTACAGAGCATCCTGCTTTCTAGATATCCTCAGGTCTGCTCTAGCTTTTGGTGAGAAGTATATTTCAATTGTACTCTTATGATACCTACTCATATACTTTTAATTTCATATTAAGACCTTGACATACAAGAATTTGTAACAGTTTACAGGGGTTATATTAATAAATACCACTAGTCTGGAGCTGCACTTTCCTATTCAAGTATTCTAAAGCTCCATAGAGAACTGAGAGTCAAAGTAAATCAAAACCCAATGCCAGCTTTCTTCACATAAACACAAACAAGTAATCATCTGCATTGTCACCTAATCACCCTGAAGTGTCTTACATTAAAAAAATGAACTGATTTTCAAGTTTCATCATAGAAACACACCTTTCCAAAGTCACCCTGCCAACACTGAACAAGTCTCACCAGGACATGATAAACATTTTGACCTGCAAGTGGATAGCTAAATTACAGTGACCAGATATGTGGTGGAACCCATCCACAATAACAAGGACCCAACACAATTCCTACACTTCACAGTGAAAATACTGAGGCTGCTTTACTTACTGTGTACATGAACTTCAGTCTCTCTCATCCAGGACTCTCTGCTCGTCCTGGCCACACCCCAAAGTCCATATGCTACATCCTGGGTGTCAGCCAGTTGGATAGACCTTAAATTTAGCCCAGGAGCCTGGTGCCAGCTCCTGCAACCAAAGGCAGGACCTCAAGTGTCCAAACCCCCAAAAGTGCCTCCTTTTCCTTTCACCTTCCCAGAGGACACAGCAGCCTCCAATGTGAGGAATTATGACAAATCACGCAGCTGAATCCTCATGCCTTTTACTCTATGGAAAAGGTGAACAACTGGATAATCCAGGCAGGCCTCCTTCACAGCTGTTTGGAAATAAATTCCTTAGCATATACATTCCCAAAATTTATCTTAAACTTTCAAAGAAAGTTGTTGTTTCTTCTCTTAATTTTCTACATCACTTTGAAAATCCTCTCTTTGAGTTGGATGCCACTGTAAGAGGAACCTCTGTTTCCAACTGTTTTTTAATTTGGATTAATGTTACTATGTTACTTATCGAATGCGTGAAAAAAATTGCTGCCCTGCCTTTTTTTTTTTTTTTTTAAATAGTCATAGGTACTTTTCCAACAAAGAAATTACTTTCATGCCTTCTTGGGTTGTTTGTTTTGTTTTTGTTTTTTGTTATCTTTGAGGAGGATGTAAACATATCCGTTTTTCAGATAAATCAATTAATTCTTCTGCTATTAAAAAAATGGGTAGTATTCTCTCAGGTTTTGAGTGCGTAGCTCCTTTGTTCAACACCTAGCATAACTCTGGAACTGGATTTCTTTCTATTTTGTGAAAGATTTTAATACTTCAGGAAAAGGAAACCAATTATGTTCAGTTTAGCACTATTGCCAGTTTTTAGCACAAAACCAATCATTACAAGAAGAAAACGAGAAATGCATTGAATATGCAACAAATGAAAATTAACTTACATCTTCAGGGAGTATCTGCAGGTACACAGCCAAACCACTGTGCCCAAACCCGCTACTTTTCTAGGATAATTTTTATTTGTTTAATTTTATTGTTTTATAGTTCTCATGTACCACTTAAGCAACTCTAATTGCAGCATGTTTCTGAACCTCTTGCTTTCAGACAGATCAGAGAGAACAAGTAGATACAAGAAAAGCTCCTCTGTTCAGAGCTGTTCTGCTTCAGAGGACAAGTGTCCACATTCGGGGAATCCTAACTGGAGCTGGTAGGATCAGTATTTCAGTCTGTATCAACTGTGCCTACAGAGACTCAGAACCAAAGCTTCCTCACACCCTTGCAGTCACACACCAGGAAAAGGAGCTTATTCTGCTATGCAGACATGCCTCTTGTCTCACTGATCTTTTTCTTTTTTCTCTTTTTGTCCTTCAGCTGTTTTTCCAAAGACATTTATCATCAAACCTGCTTATACATTGCTACTCCTGACTATAATTTCCTTCCTTGCTGCTGCGCTGTGAAAAGGGCTAATTATGTATCAGTTTCTGCTATTCTAATGTAGGAAGTAAAACCACTTGCAATATCTTGATCACTATTCTAATCCAATTTTGGAGGTGCATCTAGTAATTTAATTTTTACAAAATTATGTCAGCTACATAAAAAAAATCAACCTGAGGAGACAGCGGATGGCTCAGAAATGGCAATAGGCTGCAGAACTACACATACCTAATTAACTGGTTTAAATCTAGTGAAACTGGATCAAAGCTAACACCCATGTGAACCCTATTATAACCAAAACATTAGTTGCCCCAACTGGTTTTCTAGATTTTTATACATGCAGGTATAAATCAGAGAAATTATAATTAGTGTTGGTATTTTTCAGATGTCTTCCTTAATAAAAGAGATCAGGGCCATTCTGTGGTGTCAAAGGCACGTGAGCAGCCTTTCTCTCCTAACCCAGCTGCCTTATCCCAGTGGGAACTGGGAGTTGTCACACCATGTCCTGGGTGCTGGCAGTGGCCACCAGCAGTGCCCAGAGTTTGCTGCCAGCTGAGCCCTGTAGGCAGGCATGCACTGGTGCCCATACCCTTCTCAGCTGGTCAGGCCAAATGTCTCCATGGATTTCAACCATGTTGATGGAAGATGTTTTGGCACTCCTTGAGCACCCTTTGGGTGTGATCAGGCAGTAAAACTTCTTCCCTCTAGTCCAGGCTCTCTGCCCACATCCAGCTATTTCTCATCACTTGGACTTGTCCCGTGTGCCCATATCCATGGCCAGCTTCCACGCTGGATGAGTTATTTCACTCTGCCATGGGCACCCTTTGGAAGGTCAAAAGAGACTTGTGAGGTGGATATTTCCTGCTTGCCCTAGAAGAGTTTAGAGCATGCAAGCAGGAGGTGGCAAAGTATACACATGCTGCCCAGTGAGGAAAGTGCTTCTACAGATAACCACAGCTTAGCATTTTCCATCCCAAGGCTTGCAGAAAACCTGCTTCCCCTGTGCCACCACACGTTAAAATGTCAGACATGACCTGATGAGAAGAGCAGGTTGCCCACAATAAATTAGGAAGTAGTGATGCCAGTGGGAAAGTAATGACTGAGAAATATTGCCACAGCAGGGCAATGTGCTGGACTAGGGTTAGAGTAAAATATCCTGTAACAATCCATGAGTCCTTTTTCCTGGTAGTTAAGAGACAAATGACCAAAATTTGACTCTAGAGCAACAGTTTCTTAAGAAGAGAAACATTTATCGATCTTGGCTGGAGTTTAAAATAAGAAAGGAACAAGCATTTGAGAGTTGCAATGCTGGATAATTGCTTGATAAATTATGCTAATAAAAAAAATCTATCCCCTAGCTCTTGCTTTCTTTCACTGCCCATTCACAAAATGGGCAGAGCAGTACTGGTATGATGAAGAATGAGTTTTTGCACTACAGCAATTTTTATCGTAGCTTTGGTATACACAAACATCTTCAGCTTCACAACTATCATTTTGCCTTCTTTCACAAACAGCAGATCAAGTGGAATGGCTTTTAACAAAGCTTATTTGTATTGCAAATTGAGGCATTTATTACTTCCAGTAAAATGAAATGAATTAGCCATTCTGCAAAATTTTCTCTAACGCATTTTATTTTTTTCAAAAGAGAGGGATATTCAAATCTCATTTTAGAAAACCCCTCCATGCACTGGAAACCCAAACTTGTTAGAGAGAGACGTTAAAGGTCAGCTCTCAGTAATTGTTTAGGGAAGGATTAGAATAGTGTAAAAAGCCTAGTTTGCTGTTTTCCTGAAAATGTTGTCAGCTCCAGGCATCATTTTGAATGAACTGTCTTGTCATTGGCACAGAAGATAATTACCCCAGTCCCACCCAAAGAACTGAGCTTGAGTCAGCAGGGACAGCTGAGCCCAAAATTAAACAAACACCATGTTGAAATTGAAGATATTGTGCCATGTTTCCAGTAAGACCTTATTTCAGCCACTTTTAAATGTTCTAGAGGGTGTCACGTGCCTACAAACCATGTGTAGGAAGGGCAAAACTAAACAGCACTAGCCAGTTAACAGGATGAAAAAGACTTCTGCACAAGTCTTATTCAGAGGGGGCCAATTGAATGTACCACCTGTAGCCAATATCCTTCATGCCTTCAGAACATGTCAAGCCTGCAATTCATCTAGATTATGGCTTTTTAAGAAAGCTTACAGTCAGGAGCAACAAGTGATTTACAATAAAAATGCAGTGCTGAACAAAATTAACAGCTTAAAATTATTGTGTCACTGTGTAACTTGCTTCTTAACCGACTAACTTGTTTGTTAACTTAACTAACTCTGTCCTGGCCTCATGAAATGTCAGAATGGAGTGGGTATGGAAGCAGAATAAACTAGTATGTCCATTCTTAATGACTGCTTAGACTGAACCCAGTTTTAAAATAAGTGATTCTTTTTCTTAATTTTGTTTTTTAGCTAACTCATTGCCAAGTAACATCCTTTATTAAGGAATCATTTCAAATGGAATCATCATGAAGTTTAATTTAGAAAGTCATCAAAAGTCAAGCCTGAACATGAAAACCAGCTTCACACATCCAACACTTAGCATTTGCAGAGACAGCATCATTTCTTTTCCATTAAAGTTAATTATTTGTATGCAAGAAGTCTTTTCAAAGCTCAGAGGAAGCATTAAACCTGGTAATCAACATGTCCTCAAAATTTATCTTTTGGACAGTCAACTGTAGACAAACAACCTACGCTTATGTCACACAAATTCAAAGAGAGTCTCCAAAGTCCCAACACACTGGAGACACTGGAAGATACACACATCTTGTTCATTGAATTGTGCCTTTCAATTACTCAGCTCCACGTAGCCTAGGAGATAATATGTAATTTAAATTATACTGTTTTCATGTATCAAATTTTCATGTTCAGATCATTTGACATGATCAAAGAGGCTGCAAGTGTGGTATCTGCAACAGCAATGAAAGACCAGCTATACCTTGAATTTGACAAATATTTCATTAGAACATAAGATAAAATTCAATTTTTTAGGCATGTTAAAAGATTATTTTCTGGAGTAAGTAAATAAAAGAAGAAACTTTTAACCAGGTCCTGACTGGTAGTAAAATGTGGCTCACAGACTGTGATTAAAGAGCTGCTCTGCATAACTCAAGCAGACAAAGAAAAAGGTGCCTAGTTTGGACACCCATATAGGAACAAAAAACCCCTTGCAAAATCTGCTACTGCTTGGTACTACAAAATGTGAAAAGCAGAATAACAAAGAATAAAGAATTTGTTAAAATATGTGAAGGGAAGTCAAAAGAGTAAATTACTTCAGTAGGCTCAAAACTGTATAAAACCATATTAGAGGCATAAGTCATAGGTATGCCAATTCTAAAAAAAAAAAAANAAAAAAAAAAAAAAAAAATTATGAAGTTGAGAAAATCTAGTATCAAAGTAGGAGAAGGTAGTAACAATTTAGAAATCTGCTTTCAAATAGAGAAGATGTGTGCAAATGAGGAAAACAGAAAGGTTTTTAATCTTTTAGCAGGCCAAATATGAGCTTGAAAAACAGCTTTCAAGGAACTAAAACCTGATAATAGAGATTAAAATATTTTTAATTTTTCAAGCACATAAAGATAACGATGTCTGCAAAAAGACCACAGAAAAAGTAGAACATTTAAGTGAAGTAAGCAGAGCAGATAGTGCCAAAGTTATTCCTTTTTTAATATATGCATACACTTAGGTGCCTATTCTGAAAAATCTTCCTTTGCAAGGAAAATATCAGTGATCCATCCAAAGATGAAATACTTTTAGAAGAATTTATTGATTAAGTTGACAAAATGATTTTTCAGTAATACAGAATTCAAAGAATTCTATTCATAGAATTCAAAGGGAAATCAGGGGTTAAAAAGCTGATCCGTTGCTCATAATAAAGAACTGAATTAGTATGCTTTGGAATAAAATACATCATGAAGGTTCAATACAGCTCTTCTAAGGAGAAATATTGTCTCCCAAATTATAGGGGTCTTCTGGAAGAATGAAAAAGTATAGGGATAAATCAGATTTGCATCTCATCCACTTGGAATGCCAAAAGGTGTCTCATAGGAACAAAACTGAACACTTCTAGGCATAGGATGATGGAAAATGTCCTCACACAACTGGAAAACCAAAATATAGAGAAAAGTGACTAGATTTTACAGAGCCAGAAGTGTCAAGTGTGGAGTTAAGAGTTATATTCATAAACTGATAGAGAAACCTGGATGAACAATGAAGGATGTAGTCTGTTAATGACCCTGACATATCCACAGGAACAAAAACAATGGCTGCTTTCAACAAACAGAGAAATTTAGAAGACTCTACTTTGGGCCAATAAAATTCATCACTGATAAATAAAAATATATTAGTGTATGGAAAAAAAACCAAGTTCAACTCTACAAATACATTTAAAAGCTCTGTACAATCGGGTACATCACTAAAATGATCAACAGACATTAAAAAAAAAAAGTTTGTGAATAATTATGAAAGAAATAGAAAATAAGTCAGGTTTCATTATGACTATGTAGAAAACTATGCTGTACCTTCCTGTTAAATGCTCTAACTTCTCACATGAAAAAGGGCAAACTGAAAATGAGAAGTTTTACAGGAGAATGGCAGTGATTATCAAGGTAAGAAATGTTTCTGTACAAGTGACAAAACAGACCAGGACCCTTCAGCCCGAAAAAGACACGACAGTGTGAAGGGTACATGGCACAAATGCACACACTTATGAACAGAACAGGCAGAGCAAGTAATGACTTTGCTCTCACCCCAGGAAGAGCTGCAGTGCATAAAAACTGGTGTACAATTGAAGGGAAAGGGAAATCCTTTGAAGGTGATAAAATGCAAAGTATTGCTACTCTCAAGGAAAGTGTCTGACCAGAGGCCACAGGATGTTGGGACAGTATTCCAGGAAATACCATTACACTTTTGCCATGTTCTGGAGATTTGCTGCTGGCCTTTGCTAGACAGTAGTCTGTCAGACATGGTCTGAACTGATTTGGTATCTCTCATGTCACTCGTATAACACTGAGAGCATTCCAAACTTAATACAATCTTTGGCTGTAGTCTCCATGAATGTGGATTTTGTTCTTTGTACACTTAATACACTCATAAAGAGACAGCACTAGATATATTTGACTAAATATAAGCTGGAATGTTTCATGTCAGCTTGCACAATGAGCAAAATGCATTTAATAAAAATCTCTTTCTGCAGGTTTTCCTTTCTAATTATTCAGATATTGCCCAATCACTTTAAAAGAGATGATAATATCAGGCAGATCTCCAGCTGTGCCTTATCTGAAACCAGGAAATAATGTGTAAGCTTGCTCATGGAATAATGAGCAAGCAATTAACAGAATCAAGATACTTTCCAAATGGATCCTGTCTCTCTTCACGTATCAGTGGTGCACTTCAAAAAATCTGTAGCTATTTTCATCTACCCTCCAGTTTCTCGAGGGCTGAATTTTAGTGCCTTTGTTCAGAATTGCTGTGTTCCTGACAGGCTGAGGAGCACAGAAGAGCAGAACTCCTAACTTGGTACCCTCCAAAACAGACTTAATTCTGGTGCACCAAGACTATGGGAGCTGAAAAATTCACAATAAATAGAAATGTTCAGATTATCCACTCTGTAACATCTGTATCACACTGCTTTGTACTTGTGAACAAAAACTCTTAACAGATGTTCCCATATATATGAGTTCTTCTGTAGAAGCAGTTAATATTGCTTAGAAAGGCTATCATAGTGCACTAGCCATAAGGGAAAATGGAAAATCAAAGTTTTAATAGATGGTACTTAAGATACTCTTCAATGTATTGGCTCAAAAAAAAAATCTTAAGAATCTTTTATTAGATTTTTTAAAATTGTAATTATCATGCAATAATGGTAAAAATGAGTGAAGAAATTAATTTAAAAGTAATTATTTTAAGTATTATACAACTATATTTCTACAACTAGAGAAGATATATTACAAATTATGAAGAAAGTGAAGAAAGCACACAACCTCAGGAACTCAGCTGTTAACTTAGAAGCTAACTCCATCATCACTGATTTCTCCTTTTCCTCTCAATTGTGCAGCTTCTATTGTGTAAACCTCTCATAATTTAAGTAGCAAA
>VXAC01002373.1:0-11116 GCA_013399225.1 Rhipidura dahli | reverse complement strand
AAAAAAAAAGGTAACTTAAAAGTCTAGTTCTGTGACAGAAATATCAAACTTCCTTTTCAATATGAAATACTGGAAGGGTAAGGAACCAAATAACTAATTTAGCCAGGAGACTGTATCACTTACCTTGGGGTAACTGCTGATCCTGGCTGTTCCCATGGGATTTAGCAGGTGTGCTGGAGGTCTCTCAGAAGGAAAAAAACCCAACAGGATCAGCTGTTTGAAATAATTCTGAAAACATTGGGTTTTTTCTCAAATTTCATAATGGGTTGTTTCTATTCCTGCTGCATTTTATGCTTTCACAACATTTTGGTTGATTTTGATACCACACCACACTGCAATAAAAAGAGAGGAAACGGCAAAACTGTGGCAGCTTCACATACAGGTTGTTAAAACAGAGTTGATGAAACATTCTGTTTGTTGTTTGGTAGCTTAGCTGCTTCATCAAGCATTCTGCTTATTTCCCCTCATTACTGGAATTATGCCTTTCAGCTACGGAGACCAAGAACATTAATATATGATTTAGGCAACAAGAATATTAAAAGTTTGTGTGAATGAAATACTGACTAGGCTAAAAAGAAAATGGGACAATGCTGAGCATCCTCATTCCCCTGGTACATCATATGGGTCTTGCACAGTTTTAAGGATAAATGCTCACAATAAAGAATAAGGCCCTTTTTTTTTTTTTTTTTTTTTTTTTTTAAATTAGCAGAAGCTTTACACAGCCTTTCCACCTGGAAAATAAAGAAATTAATTAAAATTCTGCATTTTTCAGCCTCTTGAATGACACAAATAATAAAATTTTATTCTAGAATTTCTTGATCTTTCATTTCTGTTACGTACTAGTTTAACCATTACATTTTGGGTTTGTTTTCTTTTTTTTTTTTTTTTTGACTTGTTGACTGCAACACCTCTTAACCTGAAGGAAAACAAAAGCCACACACACTCCAAAAGCAATAAATACATTTCAAAACATCTGGGAGTATTCTTTCTTGATAAAGAAGACCATATGTCTGAATATACATGTACATAATGAACATTATTAATATAGGACTGTACTGCAGGAATAAGAAAACTTAATATGACATAATCTCTTCCTCCCAAGAAATCTAAAAAAATTATGGTTGACTTTTTAAATTGAAAGTCAAAGCATTTTTTAAAGCTTTGAATGGGCAGTTTCATTTTTTCTGAGTATTTTTCTTTTTTATTTCTAAAAGATAGAGCTTAAATGAAGAGATTTCTGTCTCACTGACTTTTTCATTTTATGTTTACAGACCAATCTCAACACAGCCAAGTAATAACTTAAAAAAAATTCCTAAGCAGTCAAATTTTCAAAGCATGGATTAGTGTAATGAATCAGAATTGTCATCACTGCTCTTGCTAAAGGTAATGGTAAACAAAACTCCCATGATCCTTAATGAGATAAAATTAGGTCAATGCTGAGAGTTTCCATTCATGTGAAGCAAAAAAACACAACACAACCAATATTTCTGCCATAAATCCAAAGCTGATGAAAAGAATATCTTATGTTTTTCCTGATGTGTTCAGGCATAGAAAAGAGAACATGGTTGGGCCAGGGAAAACACCATATTTTTCATGAGCATCAGAGAACAATTGCAGAAAGATGATGCTTCAAGGAAAGCACAGATCTTGCTATCATTTCAGACCTTGATGAAAGAAAAATGTACAAGTCTGGCAGAGTGACAAAATATATGGGACACGTAAGTTGTAAGGATTTTTGTCAGCAATTCCATGTATGTAGTTATGGTCAGACACACAGATGGAGAGCACAATGATAAAAAATGATGAGTGAAGATGAGCTTTAATTGGGGTAAAAAATGGACATGATCTGGCAAGTATGCAATGTTACAAGAAGACCAATTTTATGATTTAATAGACTGCTGTTTCACCCAGAAGGCTGTCCTTGCTCTAAATAGCACTCTCCAACTAATGCTGTATATATACACACACACACACACACCCCAACACATGTGCCTGGATGTACTAATATGTAAATGATTTCTTTTTTATTTCTAAATAATAACAGCATTTTCTCTAGCTACTGTTAACTCTGAATTTCTTACAGGTCTCATGATAGAAGTTTGCCTGGAAAACAGACTTAGAAAATGTAAACCTTTACATTTCTTTAGGAAACAAGATGAAGAAAGCTGTGATAGGGATGGACAAACAGATAGAAAAGAATGTTACATAAAACAGAGGGGAAGCTGTGGATGAGGAAATAGAGCGTAAGTCAGATAAGCAGGCAGTATCATAGTTGTGAATGACCTTAAAACTAAGGAAAAGTGATGTGAATTGAAATTGCTATGAATTGGAAGCCAAAAGATGGATTTGAGGAATGCAGATCTTACTGAAGTAGTAAAAGTGAATGAGATTAGTACTGAAAGCTGCAGTACTATGCTTTTGATTGACAGATAAGGATGGTGCCATTCCATCACTATGAGAAAAAATACAGAATTTGGAAGGGTACAGGAGAAAATTAAATTCTGGATTGATAGACAGACTTTAGGAAACCAGATGTTATAGAGGTTACAACGGGGAAAAAAAGCCTGAAAGGATGAGGATAAATCAGTTCTGGAAATATAATTTTCAGATTACTACATAGCTTGAGAATGTATCCAGTAATCAGACTTAGTGTTACAAAGATAGATTGCTCAAGTAAGGCTTACTGCGCTGCTGTATCTTCCTTGATTTTCTGGGAAGCAGAAGAAGTCTAAAATTTATCCCACAATAAACTTCCTTCTTTCAAATTGCACCTGGATATCCTAAGAAACAAAGTTTATTCACAGGCTTGCTGTCTACCTTCCCACTAAAAACCTGTTTGAAAAGTCACCTAAATCCAACTATGTAAGTCTGATTGCATCAGAAACATTAAGTCTGAGAAATTCAGCTTCTGAGTAGAAAAAAAGAAAAAGATTAAATTTGTATCCCTGCAGAATGAGCAACTGTTTGAGTCCTCGTTCATCAGCTGGTCAACCAAAGAGCCATACATATTCATTTCAATAAATTAGCTCTGCAGTAGCCTGAAAGTCACAAAGTACTTTTCTATCCATCTGGGGATTTGGACACCTGAGAATGTCGGGGTACAGTGGAAGAACATAGGGAGTAGAGCAAAAGTGGAAAAAAAGAAAAGGAGGAGGGGAAAAATAAATGCAAATTTTGACAATCATTATATTGTACAGCGCCTAAAGGAGCTTCAAGTTCCTGTTCCTGACAGAGGACCTGCAAAATCCATATAACTCCACCTACTTGTTTTTTTAATTTTTTTTTTTTTTTTAGTTTATAAAATACAATCTTTATAATTAATTGAATTTTAATTTACTTGTAACATTAATTGATGCTCCCTGGCAACAGTTTACTTACAAAATATGTACAGTATCACATATTTGTATGCCCAATCCTCAATACATACATTATTCAGTGACTAGGAGCAAAATCCACTGCAGAGTAATGAATTAGCAATCCAAAGATAAGGAATCAATGCAGTTAAACTGACTGAACACACACATAATGATATTCTCATGATCCAGATCTGGTATTTGGAGAAACAGAAAATTGTTTTAAATTCCTTGCTGAAGTTTATGGCGTTTACAGGTCAATAAATGAGGAATGCACTTCCACTTCAGTCAAGTAAATAGTTGTTTCTAGTTAGAAAGAAAGATTGACATTGTGGAATGAACTTTGTTTCAGTTCAACAGCTGCATATTTACACTAGAACAAGCATTCTGCATGCTCACTGATTTTATTGAGACTTGGCAAAATAAGCTCTGATTTATATTTAGTTTCTAATGAAGGTAACCAGATATTGTTATTACTGTGGCTGGAATGCACAAAAGTACTCTTTCATGTTCCCACAATCCCCTCCCACACCTTGCACTGAACACAGCATTCAACTTGCTGTTTTGGAGGTCTTCCTTGGTGGTGGGGAAAGTATTTATAGGTAGAAGAAGGGTAGTGAAGATAAGGCTGGGATTCTTTTAACCCGCATGTGTTACACGTTTTTTGAGGTGTTGTAAGGGAATGGGATTAACATTCACATCACTGCAGGTTTCAGGAATCAGACAACATCTTTACAGGTTTTAAGATGTCTCTTGGGCTTCCCAGCTACCATGTAAAATTTCTATGCAGATATGCCCTGCATCAGTCTTGAAAGAATAAAGTGAATTTATTTACTATTCTAGGTAAGGGATCTGGATCAACAATTTCCCTTCATTTTCTAGCAATTTACTTGCTCAATATTTATATTACCCCTGTTTTACCCTATCAGCTGGGATGTAGAACAAGTCTGTTCTACAGAGTCGTTTTTCAATAATACTTTGCAATTTATAATTTTGGCATTCATCTCTTAGTGGCTGAAGCCTGCAGTTTCCATCCTAAACTAACTCTGCAGCCATTCTTAAATCCACCTAATTCTGAAATACATTCCCAGTCATAAAACTAGAGCTGGGAAAAAAAATTACTGTAGAGTCAGATCATGCTACACATGAGGACTTGAGGGCTGGGATTTTGGAAAGCTTTTAGTGGCTTCTAAACCACAGAAAACAAATCAATTTCCACACTTTACATCTTCTTGTGTCTGACTTTTATGAGTCAGTGATGTGATGATGCCCAGTGATGTGGTTTCATAGGTTTTGGCTGACACCTAGATTTGCAAGGACATGAGCTAAGATTTAGTTAGTGTCAGCTTCAGCTGGTAATAATAAAAATGTACATGGTAGCACTTCTGGGCAAGAAATGGTGCCTTGCCACAGAAACTTATGTATTGGCATACATTTGAAGTTACGTGGAATTATCACCAAACTAAAATTTAGTGCTCCTTTCCCTTCTCTGCCGTGATGTTGTCTTCATCCATGTGATGCACCAGTCTTACCTCACTCTGGTGCCTTCTTGTGCTACAAGAACAGAGAAAACAGGGGTCAGTAGTTTGATGTCTGAAACCCCAATTCAGGGGCTCAGGGTCTGGTGCAATCAAATCCTTGCTCCGGGAGAACGGCTTGCATTTGACAGAGCTTCATCTCGCCCAGGGGGTGTGCAGGATGGCAAAAGAAGAACTTTCTTTGTCTATAAAACATTTTAATTGATTTGAAATATTTGTTGTTACACTGTTAAATATTTCATTATTGTAGCAAAACTGAAGTTGCTTTCTTGAAATTTTAATGCATTTCTTATTTTGCCTGCTCTGGCCAGGAACTCATATTTATTTAAACCCACCATGCATGACATGAAGATGGCTGCTAAAACTTTTATCCAGAGTGCAGAATTTTGCCACTAACAAAATCAGTGTTTTTCAGGTTTTTTTAGTCCGTGGTACAATAATATATTCTAGTGCTCTGAAGACCAAAGTACTCATTGAGCACTATAACCAGACTTATATATACAATGTTATATAAATACTTCACCCACTGAATTAGCCCCCAGAGTTAACCAATATTTCAGTTTCAAGATTCCACGTATGGTACACAAGGTGTTGCAGCTTGAACCCATCTCACATTGTTGTTTCTTTGGATTTGTATCCTCCTCATATGCTGCATAAATTTATTGCAAGATTTCTCAGTTATGAACAACAGTCTAAACATGAGTCTTTTGAGGTAAAGAATCTACATTTTACTCTCTAACAGAATTTGGTTGCAAGGATTCACTGATGTTACAGAATGAGACCAAGAGCAGAATTTGTCCTTATCTCTAAGAACTGAAAAAGAACTTTAAAAGCTGAAACTCCTTGTGATTTTAATCAAAGAGTAAAGGTATTAAAGAAGGTCTTACCCATTTTATTTTTGTAAGAAACTTGGGCTTTAAGTCTTAAGTGTCTGAAACTACAAAAGCTTCAAGGAAAATAAACTACTGTATAAAAACACAGTAAAAAGATCTTTCTCTGGAGTTTGGGTGCTTTTTTCACTTGCCCCAAAAAAGTGTCTACTGGTTAAGAGTTTTCTGAATATTTAACAGCAAAACCTTGGCTTATAAAGGGAAAATTAGTATTAGAGTCCAAGGGTCAGCATCCACACTCAGCCATATCAGTTCACCCCAACTTAGAGATTGTTCATAACCCATCTGAAACTAAAAATAAGTCAGACTTACACAATGGTGTTTGAAGAATGGGTATAATGCATAAAGGATGGAGGACAGGATTTAGGAAACAATAAAATAATTAATTAATTAATTGAAATGAATAAAAAGCTAAGTGGAGTTACCCATTAAGTGAAAGAAACTCTGTACTGGGAGATGCAAATGTGAATGCTGATTCCACACCACTACATCCTCCTATCTCAGCACTCAAAATCAGGAATTATCCAGAAACACCTACCCATTCCTTTTTTTAGAGGGCTGCTTTATTGCAACTGCAACAAAATAAAACCACAGATTTAAATCCATCAGGAAATGTAAATAATTAATACTTCCTGTGCTGCATGACCACCAGGGCCATTTTGGGAAGGGACAGGAAGTGAAGAAAAAGAGAAATGAAGGAAGTCTGTTTGTTTGCCCAGTTCATTTATTCTGTTCCTCAAAGGCACTTCATTACTTTTTAATTGCAATTACAGACACACCTGTGCTGGCATGTTCCACAACCATTAATTTCAATGTTTCCAAATTTCCCTCGTCTGTAAATTTCTGCTCTTTATGAAGACAGGATGACACAGGAGCTTCATGTTTGGTTGTTCCATAAAGACAAGGGCTTAAAATTCAAATAGAAACCTTGCTTTAGTCTTAACTGATCAAAACTGTATGGCTGCCTGTGGGTTCTTGTGAAGAATTCCTATCTGCTACAATTTCAAAAGTTTAAAATCCAAGTGCATCAACTCTTGTTCTCAATAAAATGGCAACAGGAGACTGAAAAGATCCCCAATTTTTAACGTTCATGTTAAATACATTGTGGTGTAAACCAGACCCATACACCAAACAGCACCTTCAGAAGTATGGAAATATCCTACAATTCCTATTGCTGCAACCATTAACAAGCAGTTTTGGGGAATGATTGTGAAAAGAAATAATTATACCAGTAAGGACTGATGTCTACATTAGCAGGTAGAAAAGAAAAAAATGGCAAAATTCAGTTTTTTAGGAGTCATTGTGTTATACCCCTTATTTTTTACTTGATGTTCCCAATGACAACTAACGATGCTGGCCTATCTTGGATAAACTGCACCTCCTGAAACTGGGGCCTCTGAAGAAAACAAATTTATTCTAATGACTGACAATATTTTCATGTAAAACACAAATGTTTTGCTATTAGTAGCCAAATAAATTTGCAAATACTTCTAAGAGTTAATTTGTTTTAAAAATACCAGTGATGAGGAACCTGCCTTATGCCCCTTGTTTCAAAAGCAACCAGTGTCACAAACACATAAGCTTCCTTTGAGTTTCTTTCTCATCCTTTCACTTTTGTGTTCACTGAGGTAGTGACAGATACACATAGGGATGATTTGTAATTAAATTAAAATCAGCAACAAAAGGTGTGTAAAATGCATTTACTCCAAAACAATAAACAAGCACATGATTAATTGCTTGCAATATGCCTACCTTTGATGTGTGAAAATAAAGATGATGTAGCACCTGATCACCTTTGAATCAATTCAACATCCACCTGGTAGAAAAGCACATAATTTACTGCCAATTTAGACAGGTTCCATGACAGAATTTTCAAGACCTCTGGTGGAAATGCACCAGAACAGAAAAAAATCATATCAATTTAATTCTTCCCCCTCTCTTACAATAACTTAGACCAATTTCCACAGAAGGAAAATATCCCCCAAATGTCTATAATTCAAACAATGTGGTAGAGCAAAATGTAGAATACATAACTACTAATTTTTAGACACCCTGAAAACAGAGAAATATAATCACCATTGGCACAGTGCAAATCTTTTGCTATGATTTGTCATAATTTCCTATGTGTTCACAGAATTATGCTGACACAAACCACAAAGAAATAAAATATACAAGAGTCCCTTAGCAGTGGCATCTAATTTTACTGCATTGTGTTTTGAATCTGTGAGCACTCTCCTGTATTGCACTGTAAGACTTACTAAAAACACCAAGTGTACAATTATGTGCACAATGCAAATAAAGAGGAAAAGGTGTGGTAATAACAGATACCATTCCTCCTGTGTGAAAAATTCTATTACTTTGCTTGGAAGTTCAAAAGCGTAGGAGAGTTCACCCCACTTACTTTTTTTGGATATCTATAATATTTATGGAGGAAACTTGGATTACTCCTGTTTTTCTTTGTTTTACTGGTGAAACAGTTCCATTTCAGTGGTGAGTAATGATAATACAGATCATCTGAAGGCTTGTTTAGGTTTAATGCTTTATAGTATTTAGTTAAAATGTGTTGCTGTCAAAGCAGTAGTTTACACTGGATTTCAGTAGGGTTGAAAGTCAAAATCTATATTCAATATATTTGGGAAAATACTTTTCTTTCCCACACAAATCATGCAGATATATCTGGAATGTCAGAAACTGGAGATTTTGAGATGTGAACAACTGAATGTGAACCAATGTAACACTGCAATTCACAATAAAATGAATAAATTAGATTTTCTAGCAGTGCTAGAATATTTACACTCCATCCCCACGTGCATCCATCCTCTCTCTTTACATCTCTCACACACAGACATGTCACCCTTTTGTAACTGGATGTAGAGAATAAAGGAGAAAGGGGAAGTCAAGTCAATAGCTTCTAATTTTGTCTTCTTGTCATAGCTATGGGCTGGCTGTTAAGAGTTCAACAGCCAAAAGATAAATGTGCAAATATTCATATAATAGGATTTCACCTTCAATCCTGCATAATGTCATATGATTCAGGAACTACCTGTATTTGTAGCTTTTATTATTATTTCACAAATACGAGGGGAAAAGTACATTTGTATAAATAGAACTAATAGCTTTTAAAAAAAAAAAAGGGGGAAAAAAGAAAAAAAAAAAAACAACCCAAACCCCATTTTACTAAATATGAAAATATTTAAGATATGAAGACTAGCAAAAATAGCAAGCCTTTCATTCCCAAGCAAAACATGAAAGCTCAGCCAAATGGAGGAAGATAACTTACACCATGGCTACAGGCAATTGGTAATGCTCATATCTACTTAGCTCCTTGGAGATTGGTTGCATTCTTTTCCTATCAGATGACCACTCGAGTTTCACAGACTGCTCTACAGCTCTTTTTTACAATAGGGAGCATTCTGCCCAAGCCCTGGCAAGTTGTCATTGATTGTTTCAAATGTTCTGTATTCAGCTATTCACGGAATGATTCACTGGCTTTTCAGACTGTAAGCCAGCCTAGTGTGTCAAATATGCTTCTGAAGATAAAGGCATTTGTAAACGTAAAGGCATCTGTAAACTCAAAAGGTGCTTAACTGTGTATGCAGCCTTTACAAAGCACAGGCAGCCAGCGTGAGGCTGCTCCCAGTGAGAAAGAAAATTCAGCATCACTTTTCCCCTTTCTGAATCCAGATTGCAAAATAAAGATTTAGTAGACTCCCACATAATGAAGTTAGGAATTTTAACAATATATCGGCTCTGGCCTACCACTATTTCTCCATTTTCTGCACCACAGAAATGTTGGCACTGCGTCACCCAAGGAGCAATGATCCCTTTACAGTGTGAAAAGCATATAAATACAGGGGCTGGGAGGCGTCAGTGGGCAAACCTACTGGCAACAAAACAATAAACACTCTGGCATATATTTACAGACACAAACCCCTGGCTTTCATTTGAATTAATTTACTCAGAAAAAGGAAAAGAACCAAGGGTTTGAATGGAGGAAAAGGGCACAGAGACCCTAATATTTCAATACTTAATAACTCCTTAAAATTTCCCTTAAATCATGATTTTATTATCTTCTCACTTCTTTCTTATATTTCCAGATGTCTTACCCATAATTCTATTCCTTTTAGAAAGGGAGAAGAAAAAGCATGAAACTGGGAAGGTTTCAAAACTGCAAAAGACCTCTAAGGTTATTGAGACCAACCATTAACCCAGAACCACCACATTCACCAGTAAACCAAGTGCCACATCCACATGCCTTTTTAACAGTTCCAGGGGAGGTGATTCCACCTCTCCCATGGGCAGCTTTTTCTGATGCCTAACCACCCTTTCAGTGAGAAATTTTTTTCCTAATATCCAATCTAAGCCCTCCCTGGTGCAACTAGAGGCCATTTCCTCTCATCCTGTCACTTGTTACCCAGAACACCGATCCCCACTATAATCACAGAATCATTTAGGTTGGAAAATACTTTTAAGATCATTAAGTCCAACCAATAACCCAGCACTGCCAAGCCCACCACTAAACCATGTCCCTCAGTTCCACATCTACTGTCTTTTAAATACACCAAGGGTTGGTGGTGCCACCACTGCCCTGGGCTGCCTGTTCCAGTACTTCACAGTCCTTCTGGTGAAGAATTTTTTTCTAATATCCAATCTAAACCTCTCCTAAGCACAACTTGAGGCCATTTCCTCTCATCCTATTGCTGATTATGTGGAAGAAGAGACCGACCCCCACATGCCTACCCCCTCCTTTCAGGGAGTTGTAGAGAGGGATAAGGTTTCCCCTAAGTCTCTTTTTCTCCAGGCTAAACCCTCCCACCTCCCTTGGCCTCACAAAACTTGTGCTCCAGACCCTTGCTCAGCTCCACTGCTCTTCTCCAGACACAGTCCAGCACCTCAATGTCTTTCCTGCAATGAGGAGCCCAAAAATGAACACAAAATTTGAGGTGCAGCCTCACCAGTGCTGGTCACAAACCCAAACTGGCAGGGCCTGATCCTCTGGTTATCCTGTACGCTCAAGATATGATAGCGCTTGAGATGATCTTATCCATGACCCTCCCTGGCAACAAGGTGAAGCTAAGAGCCTTGCAGCTCTCCAGATTCTCCATACAGCCATTCTTTTGGAGGTGCATTATATTTGCCAACCTCCAGTCAACTGGGAACCCGTCTGAACTGAGCAGGGCTGCTGATAAATGACTGAAAGTAGCTTGGTGAACTGCTCTAGCAGTTTCCTTGGCACTGTTGGGTGGATCCCATCTTGCACCATTGACTCATGTGTGTTTAGGTGGTGTAGCAGATCTCAGTAAAAAAGGACAATTCCACCCCACCCCACCCCACC
>VXAC01002372.1:390379-543537 GCA_013399225.1 Rhipidura dahli | reverse complement strand
GAGATTCCTGAGGACTGGTCTTGTCAGTGAAGTCCAATGCAAAAAAGTTTTTCAGTAAAATCTGCCCTCTCTGTATCCTCTACTACCAAGGTCCCCCTCTAATTAGTTATGGGCCCAAATTATTCTTAGCTTAACTATTGTTAGTGATGCATTATTTGTTTAATAATATAATGTTTTCAGGATTTCAATTTGGAATTTCCAGTACTACCTCTGTTTCTCTTTTCTTTTTGTAGTGTTTGGAAAATTAAATTATATTAGCTGAACTGACATCTTACACCCACTACGTTACTACACTTCTCCTTTTTTTACACTATTGGATCACTGTCTTTCACTTATCTTGTCAGTGTACTTACTTCACACAAAAAATGCAGTGGTGTTTCTATGAAAAGTTTAGATATCCTTATGATATGCAGTGATATTGATTTTGAACAAAATTTGTTATTTTTTATATTTTTAATTGAATAGGAAGGATAATCCTGTTACATGAGTGACTGCCGAATAACAATTTATGTTATATTGTGCTGCCTATTAGCTGAGGGCTAAAGACCTTGGACCAGTTTGAAGGAGACCCTGAGAATTACGCTGTGGCCTTGATGCTTAGTACTTCACATCTGCTGCAGATTTAATGTTGGTACAAGCATGTACATGTCATACAAGCATATTCAGACCAACTTTGTAGTGCACATAATGTTTTTACTACTTGGAATGAAATGTATTATGGGGTGGGTTTGTTCATTTGTTTGTTTGACAACCTGGATTTACTGTGCACATACAGCACTGTAAAGACAGGCACTATACTAGGGCCCCTCAGTAAAGACTGACAGTACATTCTTAAAAAACTGGACAGTGGTGAGATCACCTAAGCCCTAAACATAGTAGAAGAACTGCAGTACAAAAAAGAATTAGAGTATATCATGAGATGTAAAGCAACAAAAGGTCTAAAAATAGATTTTACATAGTTTGCATTGCCACACTTAACAGTACAATATATAATTCAGACCAATGTTCTTTCGCAGGCTTTTTTCTGCTGTAAAGAGTTACAATTTTTCTTGTAAATAAGTGAAAGTGTCAAGGACACACCTTAATGGTTTCTTTCAATACTACTAATTCATATAGGAGAGGAACTTTGTAATACAATCTGAATATCTAAGGCTACTGAAGATGACATGCAATAAAGCTTTGTTCCTCTTCCCACCCCCCAGAAAACTCCCAAACCAGTGACCGAAAAAAAAAACAAAAGGAAAATTTGTAATTGACCTCATTTGATCCCTCTCCAGTTCCCTTTTCATCATGTTGACTATCTCACACTGGACGTTGCTGGCTCCTTCCTGTAAATCTTTACATCTATATAAAAAGTGCCCAAAAGTTTTAATTTTACTCTTACTAAGTCAGCATTACAGAATATGCTAAGACAAGCCCTGTTAACCATATTTATATTATATCCAGTTTTTTGTTGGAACTTTGCAGTAGCCTTCAGCATAGGTTCCCAGCCAGTGTGGATTTGCTTAAAAACCATCCAGTTATACTTTTCTGCCATCTGGGTGTGAAGGAAAATTTAATTCTTAGAACTGTATCAGCACTACAGTCATCTGTTAGCCAGGTCATTATCATTGCAATATGATGGATAAAAAACTGGCCAACATGCTAGCAGTGAAGGAGACTTTCACTGTCTTTCAGGTAAACTGTACTTTCTGGGCATTTTGTTTGAAGCAGATGCTATTTCTCCTATTTTCCCCTTCTTCCTAAAAGACACCATCCACTTTCCTGTTTTGCTGAGCAGAGGGTGCTTACCTTTGTGTGTTCTGCCCAGACCTCTGTGAAATCCACAAAAAGACTCCCGGGAGGGAAGCTGGCACTGTATCCCCATGTGATTGCTGAAAAAGAGGAGGCACAGGTCAAGAAGCAGTAGGCAGGAATAGGTCTACTGCCAGCATATACTACTGAGTATGTGTGGGCGAGTGCTTCTGCATGGCAGCATGGTTTCAACCCAGCTGACAGACAAGCCCCACACAATGTCTTGCTCACTCCCCCACCAGCAGGATCCAGGAGACTATTAGAAGGGTAAAAGCTAGAAAATTTGTTGATTGAGATAAAGGCTGTTTAATAGGCAAAGCAAAAGCTGTGCACACAAGCCACACAACACAAGGAATTACTGCCTTGCTTCCCATGGGCAGGTAGGTGTTCAGCCATCTCCAGGAGAGCAGGGCCCCATCACAAGTAACAGAGACTTGGGAAGACAAATACCATCATTCTAAACATCCTCCCTCCCTCTTTATTCCCCCACTTTATATCCTGAGCATGATGTCATGTGGTTTGTAATATCCCTTTGGTCAGTTGGAGTCACCCATCTTGGCTATGTCTCCTCCCAGCCTCCCACGCACCCACAAAGCTCCTCCCCAGTGGCAGTACAAGAAGCAGAAAAGGCCTTGGCTGTGTGCAAGCCCTGATCAGCAATAACAAAAACATCTCTGTATTATCAACTCTGTTTTAAGCACAAATCCAAAACACAGCCTTATATCAGCCATTGCAAAGAAATTAACTCTACACCAGCTAAACCCAGCACATATGGGAAGGTCTTGTCTCCTCTATATTAAGATAGTAGTATATGGTGTCATTTAATGAAATTAAATGTATGAGAAATACTGTGTATGAGAGGCTTTGCACAGACAGCATGTGCCCTCTAAATCCTCAAGTAAATAAATGATATGTGCAGTTTATACAATTACCTCAGGTAAAAGGACTTTGTAATTCAAGAACCGGTCTGGAGAAGAAAGGACAAAATTTCAGTACTTCCCACATTACTGCACTTCATTAATAGCCAACTTCTACTTCAGCTCCAAGACATCAGAAAGGATCAAAACTTCTGAGACTACAGAGTTGCAGAGATGTGATGACTCATCCAACTGAACAAAAGAAACTCACTGATGAACACTGGAAGAAAAAGTGTTTCAACTGTTCCACATAAAAGAACAGGCAATAGGTGGTAAGATGATTGGCAGGGCCACACAGTGATTGACAAACAAAGGTGACTGTGCAGACAGTGAAAGACTTTATGGATGTTCCAAAGAACACAGAAAATGGAGATTACAGTAGTCCACAGTGCAGGTAAGAACTGGAGGAGCATGGAATACAGGAAGCTTACCTAAGAATTTGTCAATACTACTGAAAAACAGAACATGGAGGGCCAACTCTGAGTAAGAAAGATAGCCCACTAAGCAACATAACCCCGGGGATAAATTGGAAGCACATGGTTGAAGGAGAAGAAAAACAGGGACGTTGCCTGCACAGATGATCAAAACAGAGAAACAAGCAAACGGTGGTAATAAGAGAGAATCAGGTTCAGAAATAGCAAGTTTCTAATGTGTGAAACAACACATTTTTCAGGAAAGGAAAGGAAACACTAGAAGAAAGAATGGTCAAGGAACAGGCCTGAATATGCCAGAATGAAGGAAATAAAGCATGGTGTGACATTTCTCTTGTGGTCTAATGTCCCCTAGTCATCACAGACACACAGACACATACACAAACTTACTTCTGAGGGATTTAAAAGTAAATAGACACTATTGAGGTTCCACTGCTCAGAGGGAAAGGCACTGATGAACAAAAGAGGTATCAAAGACAGGTATAATGTGACAATTGACAAAGTTCTAAATAAAATTTTGCAATAAATAGAAACACATAGATGAAGTTTTTTAGCCATACAAAGCAAAAGAGTGTGAAAGAAAGTGGTGGGCCTCCTGGAGGTCAGTACAGCTGCAACTCATACTTAATATTGTCTATACATGGGCCCAAGATTAGAGAAAAGTACTCTCTGGTTACATTAAGAGGCATTGCTTGAAGGCAAAGACAGTATGTCCACTGGGACTAAAGGTAGTGGCAAACAACTACTGTTGCAGTCCAAGAAACAGGAAGTTAGATAAAGCAAAAGAATAAGCAAATTAGTAACATGTATGCCAACTTATCTGCAGTAATTCTGGTTCTGTAAACCATAATTTCTATGACAATTCCTTTCAATGTAACCAGCAGTACTGAAATGAAAATAATTATTTAAAAAATCACATCAGTGAAGGGTATTGTATTACCTGCTGTTACACGTTTTTAAGTTTTTTCTACTACCCTGAATGCTGATAATGATGTGCAGACTCAGAATTTTCATTTTCCAAGTGAGTTGGAGGCTGCACAGTTACCTGAATGTTTATGGGAAGTTAACAGTGAAATACATTATTTTTTATTATTTTGGTTACTGGAAAATAACAGACTCAAGTAACAGCACTTCTGTAAGCAGCACTCCGCCGTATATAATCCTAGATAAGTATATAATCTGTACAAAGGAAATGGTCACCCAAATAAGCTTTAAAACAGTATTCATACAGAGGTATTATTCAATAGGAAAAGAAATCCATTAACATGATGCAAAGAAAAAGCAAATCATGTTCTCTCAATAAATGGACCAGAAGAGATGCCAGTTATTGATTTAGTCTGGGATACTGGAATACTAAATCTTCTGCTGTATCCAGGCACAGTTTATCTTTTGGAACTCCCATGGTGATATATTTTTATGTTTAAAAAATAAGAATCCTATTTAAGAGCAAAGACCTATATTCACACAGCCAGGTTTTCTTTAGCTACTGGGAGAAATTACTATTTTTGCTGAAATTTTCTTGCATAAATATTTTTTTTCAGATTTAATATTTCTTTCTGATGGCGTCATCCAGGCATTGAAGCATTATTTTGTGCATCTACAATGTGAATTGATAATACAGGCCTTCTAAATCCTCCTTCTATTTCAGATATTGTTTCCTATGTGTATTTACTATCTTGTAAAATATTTTCAAATACAAAGGTCAGCATCTCACTACACAATGGCGGGATAGAGAAAAAGGACAATGACTGAAAATGTTTTCTTCCCAGAGTCAGTCAGGGGAGTGCAAGTGTGACCTTGGACCCACAAACAACACTTCAACCATAATATAAATCAATATAATAGCTATTTCCCCTATGCTGCGTGTCACAAGAATAATAGAATAGTTTTTTTGTGAAGCATGAGGTTAGAACCACCCTCTAATAAATACTGTGCAATTGGGTGAGTACTTGTAGCAGGCTGAATGACTCTCACGTATGAGACTACATTTCCTCTATTGTCATACCAAGAGGTTTCAGAATGAAGTGGGTCTCCATGACTTGGCAGATTTATGTATTATTAGCACCAAAAGAAATGTTTAAAATGGTTCCTGAGCAAGCTGAGGCATTAGCACGAAGCCCCCCAAATCTGTTTTTTAAAAAATCAAGGCATTTGGCAGGAATGTTGCAATGTACTGCAAAACACAAATAATCCTATAAGCACAATACATGATAGATTCTTCTGATATGTCAGATGAGTATTCCCTATTTACAGAAGACAAACCCAGAATTATGCATGTAGATAATAAGAATTCATAGACCCCAAGTTATTTTCTTGAGTGGTTTTGGAGGTTATATAAATATTATCATCTAATCCATAAAGATACAAGATTTTAAGAAGGTACTGTATTTGCTGCTTACACTCCTCATGTAAGATATTCTGTGGAAGTCTTACCCATTGACAGGAGTCCAGGGGTGCAAAGACTCTGTTCAAAGCTGCTGCTGGATTATTCCGAGGTCATTTGTCAAAGTACTGACATCTAAATTAACTTGGTTGAATTCTCAGAAATGATACCTTAGAAAAGATAAAAAACTGAATAACAAAAAGGATTTTCTAGATCATGAAATATTGCCAGAAAGCTCATGCAGAATATCAGAGCAACTCAGGAGCTGGATAATTTTGAGCATACTTCTAAAACAGATTATGTGGTCAGGAGTCACATGGTCAGGATTCAGGACTGGTTGGGGAGATAGATGTCAAGCTGGCACTCACTAGGAATACACAGACTTAACTGAAAATAATAAAATAGTGGAGTTAGCTTGCAACATGAGACTACATATATTCTTCTACCTGTAGCTATACCTTATTCCCTGAACAAAGTGGACTAAAATCAACACATGATCGAATGTAATTGCTGTCTAGCTATGTATTTCCTTTATATTGTTCACAGTCTCAATATATCATATTGTAATAAATTCAGACAACTAAAGCAATGAAAAATATTAGTAAGAAATTTTTAGTATCAGTATCTAGTCTTCATTTAGCATATTTCTAGCACTATTTGGGTCATAAAATCGAACTAGCTTTTTTTTTTTTTTTTAATCTGTGGTTTTCAAGAGATATCTAGTGTTACCTATACTAAGTGTCCAAAAACCACTGGTCAGAGTGAAAATAAAATTGTGATATCTAATAGCTATTTATATTTGATTTTCAGTTGTGGAGTTCTTAGATCATATTTTGGCTCATATTTTTATGCTGTGGAATAAAAGTGCTAAAAGCACAACAGGAAACAACCCTAGAAATTCTTATGCAATCAAAGCACTCCAGAAGGAGGTTTATGGAAAGTAACAGGGATCTTCCAATAGAATTGTGAGAGCTGGTAATAATTAAATTTCATTTTCTGGGGAAAAAAAAAAAAAGGAATGTAAATATGCTTGGGAAAACACCATTACACTCTATTAGAATGTTGTTTATTTACTTTTGGATTGAAAATAAAATGTAGGGAGAATTCTATTTCTGCTTTTTGTAAATTTGAAACCGAGTATGATCTGACAACTGCCTGTCCACCTCCCAAATGAGTAAGCATGAAAAGCTATCCTCTGAACCTTCACTGTCTGACTTCAGATATAATTAAATTATTTTACATGCTTATATCAGTTCTTATCTTGTGCACATCACTAGGATACAACTACTGAGAAAATTAATCAAAACAAACACATTTATCAAAATTCAGTATTGAAAACCCCCTTAATTTATGCAGGAATTATCTTTTGGTTTTGAATGATTGCAGGTAACTTTAAATGCAGTTTTCATTACAATACTTCGATGTTTGTTTGGTTTTTTTTAATACAGATATTTATGTAGTATTTATTTTCAAATATTTTCTGTCTCTAAAGGAAGCAACTCTATTGAGTAAAAAGTGTCTGAAGTTTTAAGTCTAAAAACTTAAATCAACAGATGTGGACTCTCACTTTGTTACTCTAAAATCAACCACAGTAGGAAAGGAAAGGAAAGTTCAAATGCACAGCTTTGCATTGCTGCCAAAATACACGAGTTCTATCTCAGTGAATTGAGTCAGTTGAATCCCACTGTGATGATGGAGTTCAGGCTGCAAGAAGAGTTCATGTTGGGCTGAGTCTGCAGTACCACCCTAGAATGCAATGTGCAGTATCTGTTTTGTATTCCCTTGGGCTGGGAATTTATAGCAAACAGTGCTTTTGGGAACAGTGTTAGCAACTGAAATACTGCAGCACAAAGTGCCCTCCCAGTAACTCTTAGATACTGCCACAGTGCTCACAGATAATAAAAATAGAATCTTGCTTGTTCATCTGAAGTAGTTTCTAAATTCAAGTGATTCTAAATAACTGTAACTTAAACCTGATGGTCAACTGAAAACCAGAAACAAACAGAGAGAATGACATTTACCTCACAGTTTCAAGCAAAAGAAATGAACAAGGTAATTGAGGCAAGAAGAATATCATAACAAGATGTCGAAACCTTCTTATCTTAGAGTGGGAGCAAGTATTTTTTCTTCTTTAAAAGCTAGTGTATGTAAAACAATACATATCATTAATTTAAACACTTTGACAAAACTTGGAAAAGTGTTTCAATTGCTGCAAATGTTTTTTGACTAAACTACTAGCTTATACTTTGTTTCAATTTGTTTTTTTTCCTAAGGCCTTTATTTTTTTTAACAAAGTATGAACTGTTAAACAAAGACCTGAAAATCATATGTCTTGGCTCTGTTCTGAGCAAAAACATTGCTGGATTCTGATTTATGCCCTATTTAATATTTGCATCTTTATCAATGCTACTGCTGTGCACTCTGCTGTGACTTAACCTGACTACACCTTTACCCTTCTGTCATGTAAAAGGAGGTAAGCTATATATCCATGCATTTTGCAGGTTGCCTAAGAGGTTCACTTTAAAATTCCTATTCAAATTTCTCTTATTATTTCTGAATGACAGAGATTTGAAATGTAGCAATTTTTAAATTCAACCTGATTTTTTTTATTTAAATAATTCCAGTACTTTCACTTTTAATTTGTTCACAGTCAGAAAAACAGTTTATTTCAGTGCATTGTGCATCAGTGTCCAACACTAAAATATACAAACTATTGCAAATCTGATTTCTAACATTAAAAATGGGTAACTGTGAGGCACTTGCATATGTTCATGGCTCTTGTGTCATGTGCATGTGCATGAATGCAATAAGAGGATGTGTAGGTGTATGCTCTCAGCTGCTATCCCTAGGGTGAGGGAGTGTCTCATCTGTGTCCTCTGCATACTCTAAAAAGTTTGGGTGGTCATGGACAGTGTTGCCCCTTTCAGCAACCACTCCTTGGGTTAACAAGGGTATCGTGGATCATGGCTCACTTACTGAGCCTGGGTGGCCATGTACTCTTCACACCCTTTCTCAGGGTGATGGAACTCAGCTCTTCATTTTCCATGCAACACTTCCATAACCAGGTGGCTCTCCCAGTTAGTTGATTATAAAGGCTACACACCACATGCAAGGTCAAAGCTCAACTCCTTTCTAGTGTTCAATTTCACTATGAAACAAATTAACAATGGAACAATCAACTCCCAGTGCTCATCTCTTCAGTTCACTACAACACAAGCCCAATATGCCTCTGCCAGGACAGCCACACTGGGATCTGCCTCCCCCTCTTAATGACCTTCAGCTGTCTGCCCCTCCCTCTAGGCCTCCCATTGCTGGCAGGTGCCATGGGGTGGGGAAAACTTTATTCAGGACACTGTTAATCACTTCCTCCCTCTGTGCTTTGTTCAGCTGACATGCCCTACTTTAGATTAGTGGCTTGTGTTTTTCATTGCCTTGAACGGTATAGTGCCAAGGTCTGTGACCTCATTTAAAAGACAACAAAAAACTGAAGCCTTCTCCATGGCAAAAGTAAGTGGAACAGGGACTCCCAGGGCCATGCTACAGATTCCTCCAGCATCATGATGTAGCCCTTCTGGGGAATGCAACCTGTTGATTGATGCTTAACCAGCCCATAAGTATGGCAGAGTGTGCAGTAGAAAAGTATGCAGTAAATTAAAGCAATAAAATCAATTTATTTTAGAGGCTACTTGGTTCTACCTCTTATCTTTTCAGGAGTAAATCAGACCTCTACTATCTTACCCTCTGCTTATGAGAATAAAATGGCACTTTCATTGCATTGAGTGAAAAGTGAGTTGTGCTAGTGGTGGAACTCCAAGCCCCTACATCAGTGAATTTAGGCTTCCATGCTGACCTTTTCCAGCTCTGCTTTTTCAAAATTTGCTAATTCAATATGAATATGTTATAATGGTAGGAATGAGGTCTGAAGTAGTATCTATTACTACAAGCAGTTGAAAACAAAAAGTGTAAATTTGGTCAAATACTTTTTTCACCATTTTTTAAACATCTAAATGGTCTGCCTGTTCTCTTGGTTATGACAGGTGATCCAATATCAGATACTACTTCTCCTTACAGACATTGAAACTTTTAAATCCCACTTCTTCCTATGACCAGAATCATGTTATTGTAAACATAGTGTTCAGCTATCACAGAAGTGGAAAGAATGTCTCCTGCAGCCCTGAATCCATACACAAGCAAAAACCACAAAACCAATCCAAACCTACATCACAAAACCCCCAGAAATGTTGACTGGAAGGAATTATGTTTTGAATTCATTGTCTAAACAAGATCTAACATATTTCTAGGGCTATAATATGTTCTTGAGAAACATATAAGTTACTACAATATTGAGGACATTGCCAAAACCTGCTAGAAATAATTTCAGCAATTTTAACTTGTGTTTTTCACTGCAAGGATCTTTCAGAAAGAACCTATTTGATGATGCTATTTCCTAGAAAACTACTGGTGACAAACATGAACAGTCAACATAAAAATACAAGGAGAAGTGCAAATTCCTTAGTATAACATTTTAACACTTTTAATTCAAATCAGACCAGTACAACATTTTTTGTTCAAAGGAAAAAGAAAATGCTCTATTATGTACTTACATTTCTTTACTTCTAATAATAAAGTACTATAAGTAATAATAAAGGGGTTGCCACAATGGATGGAATAACTTTTTATTGCACATTAAGATAAGGAAAAAAAATATACAAACAGAAAGGAAAGAAATTGTGATCAAGAGTAACCGCAACGTTTGTAATATGAACACGTTTCAAAGAAAGATGTGGAGTTTCCCAAATGCAAAAACAAAATCCCAAACAAAAAATATTTTTGCATCTGCCACCAATGCAACTTGGGGAGCACTTCCATTTGTGTAACTTTCACAGGGACTCTAAGTGAGCAAACAGATTTCAATTGTGCAGTGTACTCCTAATAGATGTCTTACAAGTGGAAAAGCCACAAAAAATTGCATGCTTACTCAACAGCTACATATTAGGAAAAATTCTTGTGCTGACCCAATTCAAACTCAATGTTGTTTAATCTTGAAAAAGTGAAATCCAAACAGAAGATAATTTTGGAAGAATTTAGCCTAACAGCCTCGTGGATTTGATAACTGTAAATGCAGGGGTTCCAAAATACAAAGATTTGGGAGAAATACAATGTAGTAAATACTCTGACACAAGTCAATGTCTCCCAATTCACCAAACATGCCAACTGCACATTTTAAAGTTTCTGAAATTCTGAAATTCTAAGAATACTGTTTGGGTTAATAACTAGAAACTTTGTTATAGAGAATAACCTTATGAAATAGCAGGAAAACAAATGTAGTGAGTATTAAATGACACACACAAATATTATGTCCTTAAAATAAGTATCTTGGTACGGGAGAGTGTTATTTTGTGTTTACTATGGTAACATGTTGTGTCTACACAAAAAGTAAATACACAAATTTCTATTTCAAGGTTCTAAATTTGTAGGGAATTGCAGTCTTTTGTTTTGTGTTCTGTCAAGATTTGAGCCTAGCCCCTGTAATAACTGAATATTTTCAGCTCAACTTTGAATGACCTTGTACTTGGAAAATGTTTTTAAATCCTGTTTAGTCATTGTAGTTGTTCAGCAGATAATCTAAGCATATTGTTTTTTAAGTAAGGTTAGCTTCTTGTTGCCCAAGTGTAATAGGGAACAAACGGTCAAGGGGACAATGATAAAAATATTAGGAAACAGATGAAAAGCAAAAAAGATGGTTATTAAAAGGTAGGGCTCTGGAAAAAGTGAAGGCTACATAGAATCATAGTGACTGGATAATTTATGGTAGAAGAGAATTAGGAGATCCTAAAAGCAAAGAAAAAGTTTAAAATGTAAACATGTTAGAATTGACATAAGGGTCATTATGGTCAAATGAACATTTAATAACACACAAACATAAATTACGGGAAGTGCAAGATCACAAATATGAGATAACACAATATACAATGAGTGATGAACTATAAAAATTATAGAGTGTTCTAAGGAGAGATATGGTATTGATCCAATAATTGTTGAATCTCCTTAAATCTCCATATAACTGGACAGAGAAGGCTTGAATGCAGTCTCCTACCTATGTTTACATTCATAATTGTGCAGATAATACTTGCATATTAGTAATAGTCATAGTAAAAACTTTTATTAAAAAATTATGTGAAAATTTTGGCACTGAGTACTGTAGCCACTCTCTTCTTCTGAGAAGGGCCCCTGGACATCAGTGTGATGCAAAAATCAACTTTGACAGGCACAGCTATCACCAAGGATGCAGGAATCTTTCTTCAAGGGCCATAGGTGGAAGGATTGGACATTTTAATGTGTGTCCTGATTCACATGGCGTGAAACCTTCTTACTTCTCTGCATGCACACGTACGCACTAAGAGTTTTATTTCTTGTCACAGCGGTACATTCAGGGCAACTTCTCCAAAACTGTGCGAAAGTTACAATGGAGAGGAAAAGAAAACATACCTCTGTATAAAAGCAGGCATCATATTTCTGTAGTAAGAAAATTACATTGGTGAAATGCAATTTCCAAGCTAAAATATATTCCCACCACATGTTTCAGCTTCTTTCTCCATTTGTTTGGGGGAAAGTCTATCATTGTTACGAGTATTTTGCTTCCCACGTAGGCTACACGAGGAATTGCTTTGGTAATACCATTTAACGCTTTATTACAAAACCAGGTACTCTACATATCTGGATCTTAAACACAGTACATTTATATAGCAGCACCAGCTGAAATATTCCACATACTTGTAAGGGTTAGATCTTTGAAGTCTTCCTTTCCTGCCAGTTGTAGGCTCTGAAATTTAACTCTGGCAGTGATAAATCTCAAAAATTTCCTGTCTGAGAAACAAGTGTGCTCATGCATCCCAAAACGCTATCAAGACCTAATCTAAGCCCAGGTTTCTGACTTTTGTCCTTGTTATTACTTAATTCAGAGAAAAAAGAAACAAAGAAAGAGGGAAAGGCATGATGCTTTGCACTCAGGTATGTTGGAGCCTCAGCATATCGCAGAACACCCAGAAACATCTCATGACCTCATCAATGTGTAGAAGTGTTGAAGGGAGGGCGTTAGTGGATGGCTCCAGGCTCCGCTCGGCGGTGTCAAGCAGTAGGATAAGAGGCAGTGGGCAAAACTTGATGCGCAGGAATCTCCACCTGAATATAAGGAGGAATTTCTTTACTGTGGAGTGACCGAGTCCTGGCACAGCCAGAGAGCCTGTTGAAGTCTCGCTGCCTGGAGATATTCAAGAACGATCCTGTGCAATGCGCTCTGAGATAATCCTGCTTGAGCAGGGAGGTTGGACCAGACGGTGCACTGTGGTCCCTTCCAGCCTGACCCATTCTGTGATTCTGCTCTGTACGGTTCTTATCTAAGCATCCAGGATCTAAACAGCGGCGGGGTACATGAGCTGATACGGCTGAGCAGGGGCAGGGATCCGCTGGATTCCCAGGCACTTCCAGCATCCCTGGCTCAGCACCTCGGCTGGACAGCAGGTGCTCCCAGCCCTGTTAGAGGAAGGCGGCCGGCGCCCAGGAGCCGGGCTCGCAGCGCTGCGCTCCCGGGGCCTCATCCGCGCTCCCGGGTCCTCATCCGCGCTCCCGGGGCCTCATCCGCGCTCCCGGGGCCTCATCCGCGCTCCCGGGGCCTCATCCGCGCTCCCGCTGGCCCCCCCGCCCCCTCCGGCCCTCGCACAGCGCATGCGCCGCCCTGCGGCTCGGGCGGGCGAATTCAAACGCGCCCCTCGCCCCTTCTCCTCGCCGGGCAGCGGTTGCGCTGTGACGTCATTGCACCGCGTCCTCTCTCTTCCCTGCGGTTTCCGGCGCTCGCCCGCGCGCTGAGTGCGGCGGAAAGTTTTCATTTGTGTGGTTCACGGCGTCTTTTCTCTTCCCTTTCTCCCAGGCGGGGGCTACCTGAGCCCGCTCGGAGAGGCACGGACCCTCCTCTCCCCTCGCCGTCCCTGCGAGAGGAGCGGCGAGAGGCTTTCGGCGATGGCTTCGGGGGGCGCGCTGGCGGCGAGGCAGCGGGTGGCAGAGCTGGAGGAAGAGCTGCGGGGTCTGGCGGAGGAGCTGAGCCGCTGCCAGGTACCTGAGCGCGGGGCCAGGGGCGGCCCGGGGTCGGGCGGGCACGTCCCGCTGGGGACCGCGGGTTCGCGTCCCGCTCCTGGTGGGCAAGGAGGAGGAGCAGGGCCGCGGGCGCCCGGCGCCTCCGAGACATGAATAAAATCGGGCTTGGGCCCTTGCCCTGGATGAAACCACCTGTTCTGAGAGCTTTCTCGTTCACCCTTCCAGAAGCCACGGTTCACTTGAATTGAAATGCCAAAAGTCCCGAGGTGCTGCCTTGTGCTATTCTGGGGAAAAATGGACAGGCAGAGGGGTTTTAGATAATTGTTAAGACTTAAAAGAAACTTTGGAGGTCATTTAATCTCTCCCCACCCGTGCAGCGGGATCAAATATACCCAAGCGGTTTCTGAGAAGGGAGGGCTTAATAAGTAATTATGGGTGTACCTGCAAAAGTTCCCCCTCTGCCTCTTTCCCTGTGGCCTCTCCCTCATTTTTCCAGTTGATCGTTCATCGCTGACAGTTAATATTGAAAATATAAAAACGTTGACAGTGTGAGGTCTTGTTGTAGAAATCAGTGAAAATTCTCTGCCAAACACATGGATTACACCAGAAGTATGTGGCAGAGAGGAAGGTGACACCTAATGCTGTGAGTGCTTTCTCACTTGCTGGTAGTCAAAACAGTATTTTCACATGGGATATGGTCTGGTTAAAGCCATGAAAGCCATCAGAAGAAAGAATCCATGTGGAAGTTAGTAGAAGTTCCCTGCTCCACGCAGGATTGGTGCACATGGCAACTGGCATTGGATTCCTGCCATGGGTAGAATCAAGACTTCTTGAGAAACATATTGCATAGGAGATCTGTGGGGAGAAGGAGTTGTCAGTGAAAATCCTGTTTGGAAATGGCTGAACAATGCTAAATGCTTTAGGGATATCTTCAATGTCTTGTGGGAGAAGTTCGGGAAGCTCTCTATAAAGATACTGTTTACTGTTCCTAGTATGCAGATATGCACTATCAGACAAAATCTGGTGGAGACAGAAGGAAGCCCTGTGCTCTGCTCGTTTGGTAGTTGAACATAAATTATGTGTTACTAAAACCTAGTAACATGTAATATTTTTGAAGAGCGTTATACATAATAGAAACTTTGAAGTAAACAGAACAAATCTGAATTTCTAATTGCTTTGATAACTTGATGTACACAAATTATCGTTAAACATCTGATATACCCTTTAGATTAATTTCAATTATGTGTGCATTTTTACTTATTCCTTGATGAACACATTCCACACATGTTGAAGTCAGCAAATGGAAAATATTTTGAAATGTATTTACTTTAAGTTTCTTGCATATTATCTTGCCATTCTTGTATCTTTGTCTTTCATCAGATGAAGATAGTTTTCTGTGAGGAAAGTAGGCAAAAAAAGAGCAGGGAGATAGTTACTGTTTTTGCAAACAGAACTCAGTAGTGTTCTGCAGTAATCTCTCCAGCTCTAGGTAGAATCCAATATCTACCATCCTTCTGACAACAGGGGATGAATGTCTTTGGGATTTATTTCAGATTATTAATAAAATAAAAAAGAAAGTGAAGAGCAATCTCTAAGCAGAGCTTCTCTGAAAGTACTGCACTGTAGACATCTATGCTTTACCATTTTACTAAGCCATCAATCCATTTGACAGGTTTAAACGTGTGTGTTACATAAAGAAGGGGGGATCCAGATTTTAATAAGTGAAAGGGGTGATAACTTAGTCAGCTAGGCTACTTTTTCAATATAGCATTTATCTAAGGTGATTAACTTTAGAAAAGTTAAGAAAGCCTAAAGAAAGTTCTGTGAAGATATTCAAAATTTGAATGAGTACTAAAACGGTCTTCAGTAAGATTCTTCAACTGGTTTAAAAGTCAACTGATACACTTATTTCTAGATGGTTAATACATTTTGAGGTCATGTTTCATGTGAAAAGGTTGTGCAAAGATAAGCCATTTGAAAGCATAAATATGAATGGGTGATGTTAATGTTGTGTTTTTCTGGCTTCACAGTTGAAACACAAAGCTTTTGCTGCTCAGCTAATTTGTTAGGCATAATTTTGTTTAATCTGCTGAGGTTTACTTAGTTTCATTTAGATTTAAGAACTTCTTTTGTTCCTGTGCCGTCTCCTAACATTTTTAGGTCTTGTTAATCAGAGTTGGGAAACCATTTAGATTGGAAGAGAATTCTTTAGAGCATCTCTTGCACCCCAGCCTAGAACATATTGCCCAGGACAGTGCCCAGTTAAGTTTTGAGTATTTCCATTCCTGGAGACTGCAATATCCCAGGACAACCTGTGGAGGTGTATCACAGTAAAAGTGTTTCAGTTTCTACAAAGATTTTCCTCGTCCTCTGTTCCATGCTTTTGGGTGGGGTTATCTCTTTCATAGACTGCCTTAGCAGGCATTTTAGATAGAAAAGCTATCTAAATGCCTCTAGAAAAGATGTTAGTGAGAGGGTGTTAACTTTTCATCCAGCAACTAGATAAAATTGCCCACGTCCTTTTCCATCACAGCATCATTAACTGCATTTCCAAAAAAACCTTCCCAGCTGAATTCTAGTTTAAGTATGTATCAGAAATAAAGGATTAGTTTTAAGTATCTGTTGAGGTATTGGCCTTTTGGATATTTTTTCCCCAAAGAGAAGACATTTATCAAATGATAAAGGCTAAAGTTTTAATTGGTTCTAAACTGAACAGTTTTAGCAAACAGATGTGTGTATCCAACATACAGATTTAGCATCTGAATAAATTATACCATGTTTGTCTTCTACACACCTTCTTGCACTATTATATTCACTATCTCATAAACTGCACTTCTGAAAAGAAGTCTTTTCCCCCAACGGGAGCCGGTTGGTATGGGGTCTATTGGGTAAATATACGAGAACCTTCTTTGGCTAGTGAAGCTCCTTAGTGGAAATATTATGCATGCTAGCTTTGCTATATTCCAGGCATCTACTTCTGGATGTTGTTTCTTTCATATGACAGAATTCTGGAGAGCCAGACTCTTCTAGTCATCCAGGATGGTGGCCTTTATGTTTGAAACAAAGTTTTTATTCACATTTATTCTATTCTTTTACGGTAACAATTCCCACAAAGTAAAGGTGCCTACAGAGTCATATACAGTATTTTTAATACTTCTTTTTTTTTTTTTTTCCTGTTCCTTTCTTCATTCTTTTCTAAAGCTGAGGTTCTACTACTAAGTCCTGACTTCTGCAGCTTGGGTTGGTAGTATTTGATATTTCCTTTAATGCTACTCAAACCATTGTAGAAGCATCAATCATAATAAGCTTGATCTTGGAGTAGGGCCTGTTAAAAGTACAGTTTTGTTGCAGTAACTCTGTGAAAACTGATGTTGACCTATAATTCTGTGGTGGAATTTGCACAAATGAGAAAGCCAAATTAAGAAAATAGTCCAAAGCTCCCAGATTCTCTACTGAGAAGCCTTGTATAAAGCTAAGGAGGTGTACTTCTACAGTATGCTTTTTTTGGAAAATTATGGTTGTGTCTACAATAAGGCATTTTGTAATTATTTGTAATTTCAGCGTCTCCTCTTTTTATTTTATTTGAAAATTACTTGAGAAATCAAGTTATGGTTCCTGAAAACAACTGAAAAGAAAACAGGAAATTATTTTATATTTTTAAATTTCTTGTTTTCTCTGGCACCTTGTTACGTTTCTGGAATGGGTTTGACATTCTTGGAGGGCAGGGCAAAGACAAAGGTCAAATAGTAAGTCATGTCACATCTTGTCTCTATTACTTGTGTTAACTGCTGCATTCTATTTCAGGGTTTTATGCTGCTGCCTATCACCTCAAAATTTCAAGATCTTCAGGACCTATGTTTTTATTATTCTCAGGAGTTTTTGTTTTTCCTTGCTGTTTAAAAGATCAAGCTTGTGTATTTTTGGGGTGGGGCAGATGTATATGCTGGTTTTACAAAACACAGTGGCTCGTGGTGTAAGAAGTTAGTTTAGTTTGTTTGTTTCTGGTTTTTTTCTTTGTGCTTGTTTTGATTTTTTTTTTTTTTTTTTTGTAAGGGCTATGATATGTTATATCTCTGGAAGCTCATTTTGTGGCTGGAGTTTCTGAGCCAAGATCACTTTCTTTACCTTTATGTGCTTTCTCTTTAGTCCTGTGTATTTCTTTAAACCACCTGTTTGGTCTATATAGATAGTCCTTGATTAGTGTCCTGCAGGGAAGTCTCTTGTGGTGAAAGATACTTCATTTGATATAAAATAGTGTGTATTGCTAAATTGATGATTGATGTCCTAGCTCTCAGGCTCTTTCTAGAATAGACACTTTCATGCCCTCTATTCTGTAACTGAAAAGATAGGAATAGTTCTTTCTGGTATTCTGTGATGGGAAACTACATCAAATCCTTGCTTTGAACAAGACAGTGATTCTGGACTGGGTTTTCCACATCCAACAGTGTGTCCTATATTGATGGTAATACAGAAAGTTGGAAGAAGCAAGCGCATTATTTTCTAGTTTTACTAATGCTGTTGGTGGTACTCACAAGAAGAGTTTTGTTTGTTTAGCTTAATTTTTTATTTCTCAGCTTAGGATCTCTCTATTTGTTGAAAATGCTGTTTCAAATTCAAACAAATGTCTTAACAATTTACCCATTATTAGTTTCAAAAAAACCAAGACACCATCAGTCTTCATTTTGCTCATTGCAGCTTTGATTTCAAAGGTAATATGACATGTCTTTTTGCTAAAGTGATACTGTGTTTTCCTGAGGACTTTCTTTTCTAACCCTGTGGTTCTACCAAAACTGAACTACTCTTTTTCTTTTTTTTTTCCTGCATAAAAATATATGTACTATTTTTAGGGAGGTCTTGTTAGTGTTATTTTCTGTAGCTTGTGTGTCTTTTCTGTCAGTGATAGTTATAATCACTGTTAAAAAGTTAAAAATCCTTTTCTGTGTTAGGAATTAAGTACACCATTGCATTGTACTCTGCGCAGTTTATACTCACAACCCAAAAAGTACAGTCTGTCAACTGCCAGCAGTCTGCAGACCATACTGTTTAGTCAAATAAACCATACTGTGTATGGTTTTCACTTTAACAAAAGCAGTTTATCCATTAAAAAATAGATAGTTCACCATTATTCAAAAAGTTAGGAACAGATCAGTAATCTGTAAAGGTTCTGCTGTAGCAGATTCACTGGTAGCATTTCAACACTTTTATCAGAAGGTGGTAAATACAAATGGGGAATAAAGAGATCTTCCTGTAGCAGCTGCTGCTTTTGCTTCTCTTTATTATCAGGGTTTGGAAAGAAATCTGGAAGAATGGGTTATGTATATCTCTAGGCATTTTTGGGTGAAAGAGGGTAGAGAAAGATGGCTGCTACTTTGTGGGAAGTGGAGTGGCAGGGATTTCAATTGCTTCTTGCCCTGTTTCATGCTATGTTTCCTGCTTATTGTAAAAAGCTGTGCATAGGTCCATTTTGGTCTTCATGTCCTGTTTTATAGTGTGCTTGCAGAAAAAGAACAGTTCTTTGTGGGTGGTGGAACTGTCTTGTTTTGATCACTTTCTGCATCAGGGAAGGTTGTAAAATGTTCTATTTGCTGTCACTAGCACTAATAACAGAAAATACTTCATTGGCTGAAAAAAAGGGTGCATTTGTTCATTCTGGACCAATTTAATATCCAGGACACCAACTGAAAATAATGTAGCCATGATACTCTTGATTTATACATAGTTTTACCACCCCTCTCCTTTATTTATAAGTAAACATGAAAAATATACTAACTAACAAGCCAAGACATTGTGTTGTTTTGTAATAGATGACTACATATTGCAGATGCATGTCGATTATACATATTAGAAATATTTATAATCAATATCCAAGAACTGTAAGTAACAATAAATAAAAAAAACCTCAAAAAACCAGAATACTAAAACATAGTTCCTCCATGGTGATGTATTTTTATGTCAACTTTGTTCTTATCCATCCAACTTTGTGACCAAAATTGAAATTTTTGTAAACTACCAGTATGAGAATTTGAGTGTGTCAGTATTTCTTCTGGATAAGTTGTTGATATCCATACTCTTCTTTCAAAATGGAGCAAAGTGTTTAATGCTTCCATTCATTAGATGCTAATTTCTTTTATTAGTGATTAAGCCAAGAACACATATTTATTGGAGCCAAGGGATGCCAGCTGTTTAGTGCTTTGGGTGGGTTTCTTGTTGTTTGATACTCTTATATTTTGCCATAAGGAGTGTAAATCACATGAGTCTGATTAGTACAGGTGTTGTTAATAAAGGCCTTACTCTATATGTATTATATGAAGATATACTGTTGTTGAATAGCTAAGTTTATTTTCTTTTACTTTTTTTTTTTTTTTTACTTCTGGCAAATTTTAGTTAAATGTAATGAAATTTTTTCGTACCTGGTATTCCTTTTGAAAAATATTGATTTAGAATATAGAAGTAAAACTGCAGATGAACTAAAAGTGGGAATTTAAAAAGCAGTATTTTTTTGTTCTTCTTAAAGTAGTTACCTATTCACAGTGTGTCTGTGTGTGAATATTTCAAATTGCCCCCAGCGTGTCAGTGGGAATTCAAAATTTGGTATAGAGATTAGAGAGTCATAGAATAGTTAGAAAGATCTTTAAATATCATCTAGTCCAGCGTCCCTGGCCAGGATTGTCTTTCAGTAGGTCATGTTTCTTAAAATCCTACCCAACATGTCTTTGAACACTTCAGTGATGGGGGATCTGCAATCTTCTTCAGTTGCCACACCACCTTGTCCACATTTCCTTATGTTCAGTGTGAATCTATACTTAATCTACATTTAAATATTTTTAAATTGAAAAGGGTACAGTTTAAAACTGTTTACCCTCCTGTTACTTGAGGCATTGGTAAAGTCTGTCTTTCTTACCAGCACCCCTTAGGTATTGAGAAGGATGCAGTCAGACCCTTGTATGCATTTTCCAGGCAGTACAAACCCAGCTCTTTTATCCTGTTTTCACAGGAAAGGTGTTCCACACCTCTGAAAAGTTTTGTGGCCCTACTATGGACCTGCACTGATGTGGCCATGTCTTTCTCGTGCTGGGGTCCACAGAGCACTCCAGCTGGGATCTCATAGCAGCAGACTAGAGAGAGAGAATTTCTGACCTGGTGGGCCCAGGATACAGTTAGCTTTCTGGTCTTCAAGTGCATGCTCATGTTCACCATTTTGTCCAGCAGTTCATGCAAGTCCTTTTCCACAGGACTCCTCTCAATCAATTCATCCCTCAGTCTGTATTGATACTGGACTTTGCCCAACCCAGGTGCAAGACCTTGCACTTTGCCGTGTTTCAGCTTTGAGATTTGCAAGCCTGTCAGTGTCATTCCCTCTGGATGACATCCCTTCCTACTGGTTTAGAAATTGCACTGCTCAGCTTGGTACTGTTAATATCATAAATATGTAATTAAGAAGATATTAAACAGTACTGGTCTCAGTATAAGCCCTGGCAGAACACCACTTATGATTGGTTTCCGTGTGGGCACAGAGCTGTATACTGTAACCCTCTGGACAGGGACATCCAGCCCAGTTGTTAGTCATCTGATAGTCCATCCATCAAGCCCATTAGCTCTCCAATGAAATGACAAGAATGTAGTGGGGGACTGTATCAAAGGCTTTACAGAAGTGTAGGTAGGTGACATCCATAGCACTTCATTTACCTGCTGATGTAATCGCTCCATTTATAGGACCATTGGATTATCAGGCATCGTTTGCCCTTGATGAAGTATGTTGTCTGTCTCTAAGCACTTTCTTTTCATCCATGCAACTTGTCACAGCATTCAGGAGGACCTGTCCCATGATTTTACTGGGCACCATGGTAATGCTTACAGATTGGTGGTTCCCACAATCCTCTTTACCCATTTTAAAAAAAGACATGAAACTCCCTTTCCTCCAGTCACTGGGGACTTTGTCTGACTGCCATAAGATAGACATGAGTGCAAAAAAAATACCTGTTATCGGAACAACAAACCATTGCTATTTGTCAGTAAAGGAAGTTGCGTTTTATGTGCAGAGATTTAGGCTTTTGTACTTTTCCGAAAAGCACTGAGGAGACCTCTAGAACACACTTTAATGACTATGTTTACCATGTAGTTACAGATTCAACATAGAGGAGAGTGACTGACTGTAGCTGGTCTAGTTTTGCCATCTAACTATTGTGGTTTGGGGAGGAGGTATGCTGTTCTCGAGTGTCCTCAGATAGTCTTCTTGTCCTTTGCTGTTATTAAGAGTGCACTGTTTCAACCATTTGAAGTTTAGCTCATGACTTAAAATATATGAAATACTCTATTTGTTCACATTTTTACAGGATTTGGAAAATATTACAATGTAATTTCAGGTACACTTGACATAATGGACCCAAATTGTGCTTGGTTAGTAGTGGTAATTCAGAGTGAATATACCCAAATGTACAAATCTGGTCATATTGTCTGTAAAATAAAATCACTTGTGTGTTCCTGTATTCTTGAATGTACTGAAAATCACAAGTGCATTATGATTATATTAATTCAGAGCATTATATTTAAACAAAACTAACTCCAAGAGCTGTGCTGAAGCTTTTAAATTATCCTGTGCTCTCAGATAAGTGATGGAATTGTTACAGAAACTCTCAGACTTGTAGTGCTTAAAAAAAGCAGTTATGTGACTTAGAAAATTCATGTCCTATCCAAGTCTGTGCATCTTCCACCTAAATTACTTCAATGACTGTGGTTAGTTTTAACTGAAGTAGTTTAGAAAGTTATAGCTTGAAATGAAAGCTGGCAGATCACTTATCCTATCCTTGATCTAGAAGGGGATTAAAAGAAAGCTTTTGATTTCTCACATTTTTTCCTTTTTGAGAAGATTTCCTACATTTGCTAAGTGCCGCATTTTCAATGTTGAGTACTCAGGAAAAAACAATTGTTGGTAGAAGGCTGTTTTAGTGAATGAAGGGAAGCAGACCATCTTGTATGCTCCCTGAAGAAGAAAGTAATTTACTTTTTGCTAGTCAGTGAGGGTGGCATTGTGTATAATAGATCCATGTCTATCTAATCAATTCTATCTACCAGTGAATGGATGTTTTTTTTTGTTCCTGCTTCCTGTGATGGTACTGATCTGCTTTTGGTGATGTTAATCCTTTGACTGTGCCATCACCAGGAGACACTGTATTTCTTGTCCATTGATGCCACAATAAGTCAATTATTTATGTCAATTAAAAATATGTAATAAAATTACTCAGTTAAGTGCACTGCTGTCTTTTTGTTACACTGATGGACAAATCTGAAATTATGATGATTAAATCATGTGTAATGACAGCATCTTTTAGTATAAGTTGGGTCGTACTTTTGGTTAGACCACTGTTGGGGCATTGACATCATAACAATGTCAACACTATATTATTTTTATGGCACCTGTCTGCGTTCAACAGAATAATAGCTAAGAATTCAGTTTCCAAGGGAGTGTGTGTGTGTGTGTGTGTGTGTATGTATGTTTACATACAAGTGTAAGTAAACCAATATACTACATTTTCCCTTTTTTTAATCACATATATATTTGTTGCCAGAACTACCAGCAGAGACAAGGTAACAGGAATTTCTTTGAATAGGAAATTATGTTTGGAATATACATGAAACTTCTTTTTTTACTATAATACATGTTGATCGTATCTCACTTAGACTGCAATGTTAAGGAATTAAGGAGATGGAGGAAAATACTCTCGTTTGCTGATGACATCTGTTAAAAAAAGCATTCAGTCTCATTGAGTCACCTACAGCCCTCTTGCAAATTTCTGCCAGGTAATTGGATGTTAACAGTGCATACTGTGTGAGTGACTTTTGTGTACTTGAAAATAACGCAGTATTATTTTAAGAGCCTGGTGTGTCTAATGTTCCAAGTACTCTTTTGAGTTACTGATCCATCTCCTGGTGACTTTTTAGGTTGTTGAAAAGCACAACACCTCAAAGATAGATTCTCTAAAGTGTAAGAGTATTTTTTGTTGTGACCACTCAGCAGGACTGGGTTATAAAGAGAACACCTCTTATTTAGGAATGTAGTATGTGACTGGAAAACACAAAGAAACACTGGCACAGCAGGGTCAAGAGAGTCTGAACTGACAGTGTGCAGCAATATAAGTTTAAAAGTCTTGTGAGACATCAAGAAAGAAGCAAGTCTGTCACTTGCATGTGAAGTGTGTATGTCAGCTTGATGAAAGGCTTGAGCTGTTTAGTTGGAAGTGTACTAGTCTATCCTGGATGTTAGAGGAGCCCAAAACAATCCATAATAAAAATTTCTTGTAGTGTTTTCAGTGCTTATACCAGCCAGGTTAATTGGTGCATTCCCCTCTCACACCCCATGCTATATAGTATTTTGATTTCTATACTAATTTTTCCAGCTTGACAATCACGTGTTTTGAAATACTCAATTCATAACACAGAAAATTATCGGTATGTAATTATTATAGAGTTCTTACTAAAATTTAACAGTAAACCAACAGCTCCCTCTGTCCTCCCAACTGTTTTATTTTCCCACTTGGGGATATAGACTGATTAAAGAACTAAAATGAGAGTTTGTGTCCTTTATTTTCGTAATGATAATTGGAGAGGCAGGGGTGGAGAAGAGGTTGTTTGGATTGAGTTTGAAGAGGTTGGGGTTTGTGTTTTGTTGTTTTTCTGCTCTGGGGGTATTCTCTTCCAGATTTGAGGAAATGAATGATAACAAGTGAATAATAAATTGTAAGTTGCAAAGATTTAAGGTATGATAGGATCACTTAACAGTAGTTACCATGCTTAGAAATTAATACAGTGAAACATCAGAAAGAGCACTGATTTCAAATTGCAGGTAACTGAGATGCTTGATGTATGAGTTTATGTTAAAGGGGGGAAGTTTTTCAGTTTATTCTTGTTCTCAGCACAGTGCATGATATACATCTAAACAAAAAACTAAACTTACTTGTAAATTTAATACCCACACTTATGAATGTATAGTTTCTGTGAGATAGAAAAAGGATACTGCTTATGCTTTTGATACTTGTTTCACTGGTGATTTATAAGTCTTACATTAGCAATTTAATATCATTAATTTAAAAAAAGATGCCAGCTAATTCTCCTTGATAAAGCAGAATAAAAATATTCAAAAGATTCTTTGGTTCTAAGTTCCCATTAGAGAAATAACTGCAGTATTGATACAGTTTTAGGTACTTTTGATATCAAATAGCCAGTGAAATATTTATGCTTGGAATTCTGTTCTGAAAGGAAGATAAAATGTTTTAAATAAGGATATTTGTCTTTCCCTGATTGTAAGTCAGAGGCATTCTTTGTTTTGTGATTTCTGCTGATTTATAAATTCACAGCTTTGCTTGGAAACATATACTCACGTTGTAGCTAGTTATACTATGTAACACTTGTTTGTGGCTTATCTTTTGTCAGTGCTTCTGAGCTTACTGCTGTGAAAATCAGTAAGAAAAAAATCCAGCTTATTTTGCAAAGAACACTTTCAAAGCCTAAGGTGATCTGCATTTCTGTGTGTCTTTCAGTATGATGAAGTACAGTCACTTCCACTGTAGGCTGAAGGGAAAAAGGTCACTTTTCAGGGAATACACAATGTGCTCTGTTTTCTTTTTTCAGAGTATTTTAGCTCTGGCATGCAAACTTGATTGCAGGGTGAACATCTTTATCTGCCATTAGAAATGTTGTAACTAATGAATAATTTTTGCTAGCTTTCAAATGACATCTGTATTTTGCCTTAATATGAGATCTCAGCTGTTCAAGGTACACTCTCGCTGACCTCTTGAGCTGTTAACATGCACTTGAGTAGGCTGAATGTTCTTTGGGTAAGCCGAAGATTGATACATCCCAGGCCTTGACAGCTGCAGTGTTTTTCTGTGCCAACTTCAGACAGTCTAAGCAGTCTTTTTTCCATAGAAAATGTTTGGCTCCCAGGATCATTCAGGGAAAAGCTTTACCAAATCCATGAATTCAGCCAAGAACTTAAAAAGACTGTTTAAACTTCTTTTCATTTTAAAACATATAATTTCTAACTAATACTCATTCCTTATACAAAATGTTTAATTAATCATATTACTTAGATTTAAAAGAAATAGCTACTAAAATGCTTGGCATGTTAAAGGTAAGAAAGTCATATACGATAACTCAACATTCCTTGAATAATTTCTTAGTAATATTTTGTTGTCATAATGAAAATTTTATACATTTCTGTGTAAGCTTTATTGTTGTGAAGTAAAATTCTCTTATTTTTAACTGCAGATGAAGTTGTGGTTTTTTGTTGTTTGGCTGGGTTTTTTTCTTTACTGGTAACATGTATTTGAAGATGCGTTTACATCCTTATTCTTTTGGCAGAAGTACACTTAGGCAGGACATTGCTTAGTTTTGTGTGCATTTGGAGAAGTTCAAGTACATATTGAGTACATAGTGAAAGGCATATGATGATTTAATTTAGAATATCTGTTGATAGAATTGCAGTATTGCTTTATAGTTTATATATATGTGCTCATTCATAATTTCCTGTAGTAACTTTAAATACCAGTTTGTCATAATCAAAAATGAACAACATTTATTGAAGTATCATTGTTTTGCAGTTTTGGAAATTCCAGTGACTTTTCACTTACTTCCATGGGATTTGTGAAGGCTTTGGTTTGTATTTTGTGGTTGTGGTTGTTGTTATTTATTTATTAATTGATGTGTCTTTGCCTGTTTTGTGTAGCTGTTTCTTTGAAGTTTCTTCAGTGCCCATTCAGTATTCCTTATTGCAAGAAAGATTTTTTTATTTTACAGGTGGGATTAGTTTTTTTGTGTTGTTTCATCTACTGTTCTTTTAGTGCAGACAGACATGTTACAGAACTTAATTACGTAAGGAGTGGCAATTTCACTGACATGAGTACAATTTGTGGCTGACTTTACACCTCTTTGGACAATTTTAAAGTAGTCTGTTTGTGGAATAGTTGCAGGTACTTGGAGGTTAAATCCAACTGCTTATTTAGTTTAAAGAGATAGTTTGTACCTGAGTGTTTGCATTTTACTAGGAAAGAAACTTCATATTTTGTCTTTATATTATCAAAGGAAGATTTTGCAAAGTGTAGAAGCTCAGTTGCCAGAGGCTTAATACAAGCTGTGTACGCAGCAAAAATTTTAGGGAGGATATGAAGACTTCCTTCTTATTGTACATATATGTAGTATGCATTTGTTCATTAGGAACAATTCAGTACCTATTACGGTGGTTTTCCAGTTTTTTTGGCTTTTCTTACTGTAATGGAGGAAAGCTGTGCTTAGAGGTATGTGTCTGAAAGTTGTGCGTTGTTCCGTGTTCTTGGGGTACCTCTAACTGTTGCCCAGCTGGGACTGGTGATGTACAGGAATCTGTGTAGTAGGACAAAAAGCAGACACTCCTGCTTGTAGGGAGTCTCATGGTGCTTGATAGTCTTTCTTAGAGGCCCAAGGGTCTCAGCTCTTCTCATATATAAAAAATTAAGCAGAATACCCAACAGCTACTTCAGTGGTTTTGTATTCAGGACAGTAAAATGGAAAGTTAAGGCAGCGTGATTATAAGCAAATCCAAGTCTTTGAACAGGCAAAGAAAACTAACGGAACATAGCCCTGAGGTCATCAATCAGCATAAAAAACTTTTGACTGTTTGCTTGACTCAAGATTTCTCAGTGTTTTCAGGTGGAGTACTGTTAAGCATTTCTTTGTTCTATTGGGTCTCCTTACTGCTGTAATGATTTCATGGTCCTTAGACTAATTTGGTAGTGATTTTTGGTAGTTTAGTATAAAATACACAGTGAATTCTATATTAAAGATATAAAAATTCTTGAACTCTGTTATCACGTAATTTCTGCTGTCCATATTTCTGATCAGCGGAGCAATTTGTATTAAAATTATTTTAAAATTGGAGTAGATACCGGGTTTGTTCCTGTTTCTATGATGTATAGAACACAAGTTCTGTGAGGAGCGGCTGAGGGGAGGTGTTTTAGCCTGGAGAAAAGGAGACTCCTTTCAGGCAGTGGTAGAGAGTGATAAGGGTCACCCTCCTCACAGGAGGCTGTAGCCAGGTGAGGGTTGGTCTCTTGTCCCAGGCAGCCAGTGACAGGACAGGACACAGCCCTAAGCTGTGCCAGGAGAGGTGTAGGTTGGACGTTAGGAAGAATTTCTTCACAGAAAGAGTGACTGGGCATTGGAGTGGGTGGAGGTGGTGGAGTCACTGGAGGTGTTTAAGGAAAGACTGGATGTGGCATGCAGACCATGGGGTCTGGCCGACATGGTGGTGTTCAGTCACGGTTTGAACTCAATGATCTCAGAGTTTCTTTCCAGCCTGGCTGGTTCTGTGAAAGTAGTGTCATTTAGGCTGTAAGAACTACTGATTTTATGTCCTTCAAAACAATTAAAAAGAAATCACATTTTCTTTGCGATTGTTTAGTGAGGTTTAGTCTGGCTTTGTGGCTTGTTTTCTGTGTGTTTGTTTCGTTTGTTTTCACCCTGACTTCCCAGGCATAAACACAAGATTTTTTCAGATGTTAAAATTATTCTGAATCTGGCTTCTGTGTAGATCCTAATACTTTTTGGAAGCCTGCAGCAGTTCTTCCAAATCTGTAAAACATTTTTATTTTTCATTCTGTTTCTGCCTGAGAAGAAGCAGTAGGTCATGCCTGGTTCACGGTCTACACACATTGTAATTCTTCAGGTGGCCTGGCAAGGCATTTTCAGGAGATGGTGTCTTTTATTTTGAGGACATGAAACAAGAGCACACTTTTTTTAGTCTTTCCTGCTGATTCATAAAATTTCAGTATACTAAGTGTGTAAGGTGACAGCACGAAGTAAGAGGTTTTCCTTTATTTTTTTACATACTAACTCAGTTGATACGGTGCTTATCTTTAAACTTAATTCTGATCTGAAAGTTAAACTATTTTAGCACATGTATTGAACAGGGAGGGACCTTGATACTGATGCAAAGTCATTTGAGTTACTAATTATATGGTGTACATTTTAGGTTTTGTGTTGCCTTCAAAAAATGAATGTGCTTGTGCACCATATTGCACCATAGTTACTGTTTAGTTAACAAATAGTTACTAATAGTAACTAATAGTGATGGTAAGTGTTAGTTACTGTTTGTTGCGTGCAGCAGGGTCACTTGGTTTTGAAAATAGTCTTTACACAAGTAACCCAATTTGGTTGGAGAAGGATTATGGGATTTTCAAGTGTTTTAAAAACATCTTGTTCCTCTTTTCTTTTTGCACAAAGTTTTTTGTTAATTGTTTGATTTTGTTTGGAAATTCAAGAAACAGTTAGCATTTTAAAAGCTGTGCGCAACCCATGAAAGACAGTTAAAATTTTTCTGCTTTTAAGAAAGATGAATTCTTTCTGGTGTAGTGTGTTTTGCATAAGCTGATAATGGTCTTGAATTGCAAGATCCTTTTGGCAATTTAGTTCTTAATATCCAGAGTTGTCATTAGAAAGAATTTCTTGTCAGTTGTTGAAACAGGTGTTGAAAAACTCCCCAGGAAAGTGGGGAAGTTTTCATCCCTGGTGGTATTTAAAAGCCATTTCGATCTGGCATGTAGGAATTAGTGGTGGATTTGACAACGTTAGGTTACTGGTTGGATGCATTGACCATAAATGTCTTTTCTAGTCTAAATGATTCTCTATTTCCAAAAAAATAGTAGACATAGCTGCATTATTTTGCCTGTTGAATAACCCTAGCTGCCAATATGATGATTTTGGCTTATTAGATCCTAATTTTGTGTTAGACTCATTCAGTAGGTTTCATCCTAGTCTGGACTATGTTTTATGTACATATATTTTCCTATTGGTCTTCATCTTTTACTGGATTTTATTTTTCTCCCTGAACATTTTTGCATAATTAACACATGGGTTTGGATTGTAAAATAACTAATATTGGTACTTCCAGTAATAAAATCATATTGGAGTAAGAAGACACCAATGAAAAATAACAGCTAATGTGTAGTAGAAAATACAAATGTTGGAAAGCTTTTAGCTGACATCTAGTTTTCACAAACTCTCTGAAGTCTATTTATAAAAAACATTGTTTTCTTGCTCTCACTTGAGTTTTTTTTCTCAAACTGCTGTATACATATCTATGCAGGTTAGATGAGTGTGTGTCACAGGACTGTTTTACTGCATATTGTGAAATAAAGAGCTGCATGTGGTAAAACTTGCTGAAGCATGTATTCCAGACTTAGTATTTAATAGAAGTTGTAACAGTGATAGATATAACAGAAGGCAGCCTTGTTTGAATAATATAATTTCTGCTGCCATATGTTGCATTGCATACTATTTTCATGTTGATTGTAGGTGTTTATTTTACTTCAAAATTCTGTATGGTTGAAATTTTGTTTATTCACCAGAACCGTTCGTTGTGCTTTTGTCATTCATGGAACGCTGAGTAACTTGCAGGGAATTCTCACTAGAATAGGGTTTTTTGATAATTGTCTTTTGAATATGCTCAGTATAACTTTTTTTTTGTCTGTAAAAGGCATTATGTATGTGATATGCTTTTATCTTCTTTTTTTTTTTTTTTCCTTCTTCTAAGGCTGATAAAGAATTTGTGTGGTCTCTTTGGAAACGTCTCCAAGTGTCAAAACCAGATATTACTCAAGCTATCAGCTTGGTTGTGGAAAGGTGAGTTTCAAGATTTAACATGCTACTAAAACCAAAAAGCAACCAACCTTCCCCGCTGATACCATATTCTTTATCTTTGTAATTGATAACTAAGTAGAATTCTAAAAATGTGTTGAAAAGGTTTAATGGTTAAATTTTGTGAAGGGTGCCTAGAATACCTTAGAAGTTTTCTTTTTTTTTGGTGCTAGTTGAAGCTTTGAAATCTGTTCTCACTGAGATTGCTGTACTGCAGTTGAGTACAATTTTTAAATGTACTGCAATATTTTGTTTTCCTATTGAAGGAGCAGGAGGAGGTAAATGACTGGTAATTTTCCAGTGTCATAAGCTGTTGGGTTACAGTTATATGTATAAGTAATGGTTATCTGAATTCTTAAGGAAGGGAAAAGCTAGGACTTTATAGTAGAAGAGATAACTATAATAGGATCACAGAATATGCTGAGTTGGAAGAGGTCAGGATCATTGAATCCAACCTCTGGCCCTGCTCAGGACACCCTAAGAGTCGCACCAGGTACCTGAGAGCTTCTTTGAACAAATGCTTCAAATGCTACAAATGCTTCTTTGAACTCTCGGGCTGCTGCTGAGACCACTGCCCTTGGGAGCCTGTTCCAGTGCCCAGATACCCTCTGGGGGAAGAACTTTTACCTAACTGTAAGAGCTTCCTCCTCCATTAACACAGACAAGCGGGATCTTACTTCTGCAGCTTTTTTCTCTGAGAATAGTAATGGTGATGATTTCTTCATGATACTTGCTGTTATCTGGCTCCCATAAATGTTAGCTAATTATCACAGTATGCAGTTGAATGATTTGGAATGCTAGTATTTATGAATTCAGAATTTTTGTAGGCCAAAGATAAGGAGAATGTGAATGAGTTGGCTGTCAGAATTGAAACACTTTTTCTTAGGGTGCCATGAGTTCCGTATTTTAAAATGAAAAAGTGGATTATTTTAAAAAGAAAAAAAAGAGATTTTAACTTTTTTAAATGGCATGCCATTTTTACTTGAAGCTTGTTGTAGATTCATGAGGGGTCCTGGCTCCTTTGAGTTCCATTCAGTGCTTTGATCTTAGAAGGTATGTTTTGTTGTTCACATCTTTCTTTTCTGGACCTCATATGTACATGTTCTTTCACTTGTGAAAATACAGCATTAATTTATTTAGCTAGGAGTGCATTTCACAGAACCATGGTATTGTTAGAGCTAGAAAGGACCTCTGGAGATCTAGTGCAGCCCCTCTGCCAAGGCAGGATCACCTAGAGCAGGTTATACAGGTTATGTGTTCCAGGTAGGTTTTGAGTGTCTCCAGAGAGGGAGACTCCACAACCTGCCCAGGCAGCCTGTTCCAGTGCTCTGCCACCCTCAGTTGTGAAGAAGTTCTGCCTCATGTTGAGGTGGAAATTCTTGTGCTTTAGTTTATGGCCATGGCTCCTCATCCTGGTGCTGGGCACTACAGAGAAGAGTCTGGCCCCATCCTCCTGACACCCATCTTTGAGATATTTTTATGTATTGATGAGATCCTCTCTCAGTCACTATTTGCTATGGTGTTGTCCCATGCTCTGCCTAGTATAAAGCAATGAAAATTTTTGTCCAAAAATAGAATGTAATCAGGGAACTAGAACTGATATTTGAAAGGATTCGTATCCAGAGGAAGACAGTGATGGTGTAAGACATGCAGCTTGTTTTAAGACAGCTGTTATTGGGAAATTCACATATGGTCACCAATGACGATATCAAGTAACTACTGGCTTTGTACTGGGACACTTAATGGTAGGGAGTAGTAGCTGGCTGTTAAGACAGTATACTATTTTTACTATTGTTTGTATATTTGATTTGGGAAATAATTTTAATACATGATGGAGACTGATGCACAAATGTATAGCACGCTGCATGTGTGTTGAAATGCAAAATCATAATGATTTGTTTCCTAATAAAATTTGGTCATGTTTCTGTGAGGACAGTGGTGGTAGAATTGATCTTCCTTCATAAAATATTAACAAAATGAGAGGACTGCTTAAAATATATAAATACAGTATTTAAGATATGTAAACATACATTACATGTATATAGGCACAGTTATATTGAAAACATTAAAAAACTTTATTGTCCTAACCACATTTTATTGTCAGCTGAACAGTGTGGAAAATTGTAGTTCTTTTAAGAAGCTTAAGAATGCAGAAACAGGTGTTCAGGCTTACTAACATTCTTTATTAATGTTGCATATAAAAATAATCAGGATGAATTGAAGCATAGAGATGATGGAAAGTATGCATTTAGATAATGGTCAATAAATTAATTATTTGGAGTTCTTGAATTGTGTTCCTATATAAGATACAGCCTTTGTCTTTGTTGATTATTCTTCATGTCTAGGAATATTTTTATTATAGTTGTCCCTTGCTTTAAATTATTTTATGTTTTATTTGGAACAGAAATTGGTAATTTTGTGTATTGTCCTGGTTGATACAATGAATATGGCTCTATTACATACCACCTTGATGCACACAAGCGAGATAATAAGTTGACATTTTTTAATGTGTTTTGCACTTTATAGAGGTACTGGTGATTGATATGTGAAACCCTGCCAACATACTTCCTTGCTTGTCTAGTTTTTTTATGTCCTCTACTGTTTTGGAATTACACTAATGCTTTAGGACCTTTTTGAACTCGAGGCTATCCATGTATATCACAGCTTTTCCATGTATCTCTGAAATATGGAATTAAGAAAGAAGAAATTGCTTCCACAGCATCTTTTTAGGTGTTATCATTACTCCTGAGAATCCTGGAATAGGTTTGGGTAAAACCCATTCAGTATATAGGAGTTTTATTAATCACAGCTTTGAACTTTGGGGTTGCTTTGATTTGACAGATGTAGCAATGGTGTGTATTTTTCTCTTTAATTGATGTAGGTTCATCTCTTTTGCCTGAGAATGGTCTAATTGCTGCTTTGGAAATAGTGTCTAGCCCAGCTTTACCCGTGAACCTTCTGCACAACCAAATTACAGCCCTGTGTATTCTATCCTAACTTTTCCTGTTATTACTTTCCATAAAGATTTCCTAAGTAGCTTCAGTTTCTTGACTCTACCTCTTCATGCTCTTGTCCTTTCAGAAAAGTTTTTGTCTTACTCCCTACCTTATAGTAGTAAATAATATTTTTTTAATGATAGTATCAGTTTTTCTCAGTTCCAGTACATTGATTAGCTTTACAGGGAATCTGTTATTTAGCACTGCTGCTGTCCAGAAAATTACAGGACAAGGGATTTTCTGGCTTTGTTAATCTGGGAAAAATACATGGTTTTAAAGCGTTTAAAAGGTGCGATGATCAAATAACTTTTGTAATCAAAATGATTCCTGAAGCATGTCACATGAGAGGATCTGTGCTACTTGCAATCCATTTTTCTATATTATACACAGTTGTATCAGATGAGCTGGAAATTGAGAATTTACACTAAAATCTGATAAAAACCATTTGAGTCTTACAGAATTTATTTTTCTTTCTCATCTATATTAGGAACAACAGAGACCAAGTCATATTCAAGTTCATAACTTTTTCTATCTTGCTTGGGCTTATTGTGAGATTTTGAGATAGAAACAAACATAATGGAATGGATTTAAACCTTTTTTTTGTTTCTTCCTGTGACATGGGTACCACCAGCGTTTGCATAGCTTCATTTTTTCAGTTTGTTCTGTCCACCAAGAATTCCATAACCGAGAAACGTTCAGTCCCCACCAAATCTATGTTAGAGACAGCCCAAGGTCATAAGCTGGATATGTAATGGAAGCAGACAGAATCCATGGAAGCATAAGCGTATGTATCCTAGATCATATGTATATACATAAAGAAACAAACAATATTGTCCAGTGGACTTCAGTCATTAAATTGATGAAAGAGACAGCTAGTCTTTCCTCACAAGATTACAGTGTCAAGAATAAAAAGATGCAGGACAAAATTTTCACTTAGAGCATTGTAGCTTAAACCACAGATGTGTGATGAAGAAAATATGTATTAGGAGGAATTGAGTGGACAGTACTGGCTTTACAGTAAGGTAATTTATATTTCTAGCATTAGACAATTCCTTACAGTATCTTTTTCCAAACAAACCAGGAAAATGTAAAAGACATAATTTGGGTGTTGTAAGGGGAAATTACTACTACCTTGCCATTATTTGTCTGTTGTTTTCAAATGCTTTCATGATCCCAAAATAGAAGTTCTCCTGCCCTAAAATAGTAAAAATGTGACTTATACGTTTTATAGCTATGCTGCTGATTCCTGTAATACACCAATGATATTATACTTTTCAGCAGTCTTTGCAGTTCTTGCTGGATAACTGTAACTATATTCCCAATTTAATATTCAGATATAAACAAAAAATTATCTTTACTGTGCAAATGAGAAATGCCTTTGGGATATGTAAAAGCCTCCAGGTATTTTCAAACAAGCCATTGTAAAACTACAACTCATGTTAGTATACTTTCCAGCTACTTTAAATACTATTGATCTCAGTATTATGTAAAGAATATGCTATTTCTAGTTTGCTGCCTTTTGAAAGACTTTTTTTTTATGATTTAAAAGAAAAGGTGCTAGAAAATAGATCTTATTAGGTAAATGCATATGTAAACTGAAATGGAGTTGGGGTTGATATGAGAGTATGAAATGTTTTGAAGTATTTTTGCAAACTTCAGAGCTCTGCTTTAAGACTCTTCCTTCTACAGTACATGAAATCTTGAGAAGTCAACAGACTAATTTTCCTCTAGGGCTTCTAACTGACTCTTTTCCCTTCTTCTGGAAGGGGGATGTAGCAAGATCCCTTAATGATCAAACTGTGGCCATGATACAAGACTTGGTAATGTATGTGGGGATTGTATTATGCTAGGTAATACATTTGGCAAGCCTGTCTTACGCAGTGGTTTTTCCACATCTAAATTTCAAGTGTGCTGTGTATGGCAAATCTTAACTAAGGGAAAGAATGGATTTATCATTTCAGGCCACTCTTTAAGAAACAGTGGCAACCTGAATGTTAGTTCCAGTGATTGAGAGTTTTGTTTTTGTTCTTCCTGAGGAGTTACATCTGTCTAAAGGTGAACAGATGGACAAAAATATGGCTGAAAAGCAAAAGATTGAAAATAATGAAATAATTTTTGGAAAGGTAATTACAGGAGCTTACGCTGTGGTTTGCAGCATCCTGTGAATAGTGAATTGTGGAAGAAACATAAACAAGTTGACATAGATTCTTTAGTGACTGGCAATTTGCAGATGTACTGAAAATGGCAGGTACTTTTTATGTAAAAGGATAAGTGAATGTGCTGAATGAATGAATACTATAGATTGCCTGTGTTAATTGAAAAAATTAAAAATCTGTATCTCACATCTTTTGAAGGGATGGTAAACATTGTGCAGAAGCTTTTTAAAAGCACCCTTTTACAAATTGACAGGAAACACATCACAGGAGGACAATGATGTAAACAAGATGTAAGCCATTACCATTTTGTCACTCTGAATTTAAAATAAAATGGACTGCCCAGTTACTGTCACTCAATACAGTGGATAGAATAATAGAATGTAAGAGTACAAACTTTCTGGGTAAGGTCAAATAATTGTTATTTTCTACAGTTAATGAAAGTTTAATATCCTGTTTCATTAAAAATTCTCAGAACGTTGAACATAAGTCAACATTCCATGGAGAAGAAGGTATTATGCAGTTTGCATGTGTGCATATCTGCATATCGGAGCACAAAATATTGACATGATAATTGCAGTCAAGCCTGATTGAACAGTGGCCTCTGGGAATTCAGCTGGTGTTGTACCAACTGGATGGCTGCTCAGGACACAGTTTGAAATGCAAGGTGCAAGCTAGCACTTTATTCAGCACAGGCAGGCATCATTTAAAAATCCTTGGGGGAAACCCTGGTGATGTGCAGATGTTAAAGCAGTCTGTTCTGAAGTGCTGATATTTTGAACACTGTAAAAGACTTGCGTATTTTAGATGAAAAATGTTTGCAAAATTATTGGGCAGAAATGTCTGTATTTTTTTGTACTACTATAGTGTAAAAATATGTTTAGTATTTTATGTATGTTGCTTAAAATAAGACAGCACGATATGCTTAAAATGAGAGGCTTATTCCTTAATTCATCATGGAATGAATTAAATCAATCAAGTTAGAGATGCAAGAAAATTTATGTTTTTGTAATGATGCCTTTTCATTTTGAAACATATCCTATAATATAGAACTGGTTCTATAGGTAATTTACTAAGGAAACAATTTCATTTAACGTTTGTAATTAGATCTTGAATTATTTTTGTAAAGAAACTAAAATAGGTACATATAATTTTTTTATAGAAAGTAACTGCTGTCTTGGAAAAGTGTAAAGTGTGTGGTATTCATTTAAATTCTTTTTTGCTCCATGCTGTCTGAATCTTTTAAAAGTACTATTTGTAAATAGTAAAGGAAAAAATTAATTATGTATAACAATTGTAATTCATCAAGGAGTATAAGGGTCTTCTAGAATCTTAGGTGAAATTAAACTCTTGATTAAAGGAAAAGAGCTATTTAGCTCTTTTTTTTAATTATTAGTTCTTAATAGATGGAAACACTCTGAAGTTTATTCTTGGAAGATTAAGGCATAGGCTGTGTTTCTGCTAACCACTGACCATGCAGTCACAGGGATGTGACTGTACACAGTAATTACAATACTGGTGCCATATTTTCTATAACATTGACAGTCTGTGCTCTACAATTTCACTTTGCACGTGGATGATTAATTATCTGTTTAATACAAACAGAGAATGTGTGAATTTTGGAAGTCTGTAAAATACTTGGAAGTTGGAGGGTGGGGAGATGAGGTACTCAAAGCTGCATCACAGAAGCTGATATTTTATAGCCTTTCTAGTTCTGCAGTCCTTTAGAATCAATGAAATGTCTTTCAAAAGTAACAATGTTTCTAGAAACAGTTTACTTTAGTTAGAGGTATACTGTTAAAATGCAGCCTTTGATGTTTTACCACCCTGTTCAAAGTTTGCAGTGTATTCCTAAGTTTCTGTTTAACACTAAAGTTATAGATATGTTTTTTGGTTTGGGATATTTTGGTGGTTTTTTTTTTTTTTTTTGTGATTTTGGTTAGATTATTTTTAGATTTTTTTTTTTTTTTTAGATTTTTTTTATTTTATTTAGGTTTTTTTTTATTGCTTCTGTGGGGTCTTTTTTGTTTGGTTTTTCTTTTTTGTGTTTGTTTTTTGTTGTGGATTTTTTTTTTGCTTGGGGGGGTTTCTTTTTGTTTTTTGTTTGATTGGTTGTTTTTATTCAGCATATTGTAAAACTGAAAGGATGTATTCCATGAAACATGTAAACAGCAAATTCAATTTATTAGTTAAATTTATTTTCATTTAGCTGATGTAAATGTGACATAATTATATACGACTCCAAGTTATCTTTTCTTGACAAATGGTTAAGTGCTTGTTTGATGAAGACCTGTGGTACATGATACCTTTTTGTTCATACTGTTTTTGCTAAAGATTTTTAGAAACTTGAACAAACCTCTGATTTTTGAAGTATTAAGGTTTTTGCTGTTTTCATACCTCATTCACAGATAAATGTTTCCTCATAGTCTAAAGTTTCATTTTTGGTAAGCTGCTAAAATGGTGCCAAGCATCAAGAAGGTTGTCTTGTTGTATAAATGAGTAGAGCTCAATACAGGAAGAAAATCGTAACAGAGGAAATATGTCAAGCTTAAGAATATTTTCTCAGTTTCTTCATTTTTGTGGGAAGCTGAATCTCGATAATTTTTGTAGCTAAATGCATCTGTGTTAAACATTTAAAATAGGTAGTACTCATGGGAAAACTGATTGGAGCTTAGAACTTGTACAAATTGACAGCCTCTCTTCACTCCATTTTTCATCCTAAAGAAGTCTGCAAATATTCTTAGCTCACATCATTATTGCTCATCAGTGATTCTAATTAGCTAAACAGGAGTTTGTCTCAGTCATTGATCATCATCAGCTTCTTGACAGTGCCTGAATTTTTCCCCCCATATTCCAATGGACTTTTAAAAATGCATTTTAGAGACATAAGAGCTCAATGAATGAATTTGTTTGTTACATTTTCAAAAAAGGAAGAGGTGATTACTGCAGTTCCTATCAAGTCTCATTTTAAGGTGTGACAGCAGATCCAAATATGATATGCAAGTTCCAGTCAGATATACTACCTTGAGTGTGTGTGGGGAGCTATCCTGTAACAAGTATGGGAAAAGGTCCTATGCCATCAGGAGAAACTACTGACAAAATTGTGTATGAGGGTTTTTTTTATACTTTAGGCTTCTGACAACTTCCACTGTATACCTAACTTCTAATAATTAGAACATTTTTCTTTAGGTGTGAGTGGTTACATGTTTTGTATTTTGGGGGCATTAGCACAGCATGTATTACCTAGAGAGCTTGAAAGAAAACATCATAAAGGCAAAATACATTAAATTTATTTAAACTTTTCCCACTCATTGTGATGATGATAGATCTAAACTATAAACTATATTCTTTGACATCTTTGTCTGAAGAAGTGTTTCCAAAGCATTGGATAGGCAGAAAATGCTGCATTTAACTGGAAATGCACTTTGAACTGTTGGCTTGTTGTACCTCTGTTACAGGCATATTTTTTGCTCAAACAGTGATCTGGTTTTTTTGTTTTTTTTTTTCTCCAGTCCCAGACTTTATTCTTTAAGCCCCTTCTTTGAAATCATGTCCTAAAATCAGAGGGCTCCAGAGATTCTTAACTGCCAATAATAAATCAGAATCAGCTGTGCATACTGTTTTTCAGAGCTGTTTGTTCATTTACTTGGTTCTTGTTTCACTTATTCACTTTCTTTCTGTTTCCTCCTTAAAATAAATCTTAAAAAATTAACCACCCAAACCAGTAAAGTTTCTTAGGGAAACCTATCTAACTTACTAGGTTTTCCAGTCAATTAATACATTAGAAAACAAGTTTAATAATAAATTTTGAGTGATGATTGCATAGTTGAGTTAGGAGGCTATCTAAATAAACAGTTTTGGTGTCTCAATTGGGTCTTGTTTTATGAAAGGCAGACTTCAAGAGTGGAGATGATGGTTAGAGTTGGGAAGATGATGGCATATTGTGGGTGATAGACATAAGGTCAGGATACTTCGGAGGGCTGGAGAAAATGCTCTTCAGTGGTTCATGGGGCTTGTCTGTGGTTAATGGTATGATTCTTTCTGTTTCTGCGCCTGAGTCTTTTAAGTACTTTGTAGTAAAGACCTGCTTTCCTTTTTGTCTTCCGAAGTTCATAGGATTGTGGATCAACCAGTTGTGTGTGTGTCTAATCTTGAATTCTTAAGTTGTCTGGCTGTAATTAAGACCGGACCAAACTTTGGATGTTACATTTCTTACAGTTTAGGCATAGATCAATATGGGTCTATCACTTCCTCAGACTGGTGTAGCATTGTTATGGGAGAGTGATAACCTTCTTTCCCAAATATTTGGGGTTTGATTACTGCAACTATTATTGTCACTGGGAAACGGTAATTGTTGATGTCCATAGGACTCCACAGCAAAGTAAGCACAAAGAAGCATTAGTATTTCTGTATTGGAGTTTTTGTTTCATATATATTGAGGAAGAATGTCCAGTACCTATCATGAACAGTATGTCTCCTTCAGGAACTTGAAGAAACTTTTGGGTTAAGTATTATACAAATAAACTATTGAGAAATTTTGGCTTCCTAACTCCTCTTCTTTAAGGTTGTCTAGTATCTTCTAGTACAAAGTTTTATATACCTACCAGAAAGTCTTTTACCATTTTTTAAAACATGGCTGAGAATGTGGCTTCTGTTAGCCAGATACGTTTTATAAGTAGGGTGAATCGGTTTCATGACCAGTCATGTTTTGAAAACTGTTTGTTGTTTTGGTTCCAGTGCTCCAATTTTATTTGTTTTTTGGAAGGACATCACAGCATAACTTTTGGAAATCATCAAATCATTTCATATTTGCATGAATTTGTATAATCATAGTCTACTTAGTTAGTTCTGTTCTGTATGTTTTCAAAAATAAACTATGAAAAACTGTCTGCACTATTTGTTTTACTGCTCATGTCTTTGTACCTACCTATCATGCAGTTGCTTGATGGTTCTGGTTGCAGGTGACCAGATGCTTTAAGGTCAGTATCTGATGTTCATTTTTCTGTTAAGTTTCTGTCTCACTTAAAATATTAGATGCATTTCAGATATGAAATGTCTTTTGGAATACTTGCTGAATATTCATAATTTTAATTTTCTCATTACGGTGCAGAGTTATTTTCTTTATGAGGTAGATTTTTTTTTAGTGCCATACAACTGACTAAGACTGCTTCTTGTATATTTTTATTTTTCCTAAGCTAAATGTAGCTTAAATGCATACCTTTTCAGGTTTTTCTTAGTTTTCCTAAAGTCCTAAAACACATCAGTGCTGCTATATTGGCATTCAGAGAGAACTATTTAGAGTTACAATGCCTTGAGACCTAAGTTTCCAAAATCCTCACTTTAAATTCCATACCAATTTATTTAATTCTTTGTGTACTCAAGACTGGACTAGATATTTTAGCAGTCATAGAACTTTATTAAAAACCCCCATGTTATTGGATGGCCTGTTATGACAGTGTAGTTTAGTTTTTAAGATCTTTGGTAGCATTAGACTACACAGTAATACTGAATAGTGGAGAAAAATAATCCTCCATGTATCTACTGTCCTTATTGGCCACTGTTATGAAATGCTTTGGCATATTAAGCCTTTTGTGTAAGCTAGGTATTTTCATCTACTTTAGATTAGATTGACAGACTGATGTGTATAAATGTTTCACTCCTTTACAGCTCTGAAATATTCCTTATTTGATAGAGCAAGAGTTGCTGAAGTAGGATTCCATGGCTTCTATAGGTGGCTGTTACCAGCCATGATGAAAGTTTTAACTGTATTGTGAGAATGGGGATAATCTGAATGAGTTTATGCTTCTGTCAGATGTGCTCCTGGGATTGCCTGAAATACTTGGACACTTTCAGGGAATATATATTTCTATGCCCTTTAGTCATGCATATGTGATAAGAGCTCTGACTTGTTCTAAGGAATGTGAATATTCTTACTGTTGCAACATTTGTTTTCCTTCTGCCTAAAACAGAAGCTATGAAGGGCATCAGTATTTGAACTCAGTTAAGAAATAAGATAGCAGTGAGATGAGGTACTTCGATAAACAAAGCTAATGACTCATCAGCTGGCATTGTACAAAGTGTTGCAGAGATGGTAATAGCTGTGCTCTGCTCATCCCCCTTACTCAAGCTTCTTAGCTGTGGTTTTTTTTTTTTTTTTTTCTTCTGGTAAAAGTTATGCATGCTATCCCTGTGGAAGACAGTGAAGTAATTATCCATGATGTTCAAAAGTGTTGTTTCTGAGAGAAAAATGCCATATAACTGAGAGAAGGACTTGACAAACCCAAGTAGCTCGGTGATTCTACATTGCAAAGAAGGGGCAGGAGCATTTTGCTCCTTCTATGTTCAAGTACACTTTCTACATATGAGAAAGAATGAGACAGATAATTTCAGCTGCTTTAAAAATATTAAGACCTCTTACTTCTGTTTCTTTTTGAACAAAGTTGCATTAGATGTTTACAGATGTAATTTGCTGTCACTTGCCATATGCTCACTGATTAATTCTGCAGGGCCTGTCAGCTTCAGATAATTTAATTTTCTGTGCTTTAAAATGACATTCATTATCAGGACATGAAAAATTCAAATGATTAACTGCAAATTATGACTAATAAAGTGTCTCTTTTTTTTGTTTGTTTCCAGAGAAAAACAGAAAGCTGAAGTCAAGGACAGAAGAATTTTAGAGATTTTGCAAGCCAAAGACAACAAAATAGTATCTCTAGAACAGGTTTGTATTATGTTTAAATAGAGCAGTTAAGAAAACTTGTAGTTGACATCACATTTATGGTTCTCAAAATATAAAATAATTTGCTATTGTGTCTTAAGAAGAAAGCTGCAGGTGATCCAGAGATTATAACTTTCTGGTAAAGTATTTCTTAAACTCTTCTATGTGTTCAAACAGTTGATCTGTTCATATTCATAAGCTCATATTTAAACAAATACATAGAAAATATGCATACATTATGTATGATATTATGTGCAGTAGATACATTATATTTTATTATAAACCTCTTTATTATAGACTACATAATGTATAGGATATATAGTATATTACCTGTCCTATATATTATCTGTATTATATAGTTCATATACTATAGAATTATATCTAATATTTAATATATATAGAATGTACTACATTGCATATAATATGTAGATCTATGAAAGATGTAATTATCTGTAAAATAATACAGTAAGTAAAATAAAAATACTGTTCATTGTTAAATAAACTTTTATTTTGTATTACAGCAGTGGCTGAAGTTTCAGTGTGTTGTCACATCCTCATGGCTGTAGGTGTGATGTGTGAAGTGATGCACACACATCATTTTTAGAAGCCAGCAATGTATGATTACTCCTGTACTTCTATCCAGTCCTTATCTGAAAGACAAAATACCTGTGAAGACCTTTACAGGAATATGCTTGCAGTACTGCTTTTAAGAAAGCTGCCTGCTGTGGCAGTGTCTGAACCTGGGGTGTGCATCTCCATGAGATTGCTCTCTCTGGTTTCAGGTCAGTTTCAGAAGCTGAAACTTGAAATTGATCAGAAATCTGAAATTAACGGTGTGATGCATTTACATTATCCTTGTGACAGTGAAGAGAGGCTGGTAACTTTAACTAGAACCATGGAAAACTTGCAGCCAGGAAAGAAGAGTTTGTCAACAGGATGGTAAAACTCTGGATATAGATACAAACTTGGGAATGTGTGGCTGGAGAGTAACCCTGCAGAAAATACAGGGATCCTTGGTGACACTAGTTGACCATGAGCCAGCAGTGCCCTGGCAGCCAGGAGAGCCAGCCCTGTCCTGCGGGGCATCAGGCACAGCATCACCAGCCTGGCAAGGGAGGGGATTGTCCCCTCTGCTCTGCCCTGGGGCAGCCTCACCTCCAGTGGGGGGGGCAGTTTTGGGCACCACAATAATGAAGGTGGTGAAGGGCCTTGAGGGGAAGCCCCCTTAAGCCAGGATGGCTGAGGTTACTCGGCTTGTGCTGTCTGGCGAAGCGGAGACTAAGGAGAGATCTCGTTGTGGTTTTTGACTTCCTCATAAGGGGAAGAGGAGGGGCAGACACTGATCCTCTTCCCTTTGGGGACCAGTGACTGGACCTGAGGGATTGGCTTGGAGTTGTCAGGGTAGGTTGGGGTTGGATATTAGAAAAGGTTTCTTCACCCCGAGGGTGGTTAGGTACTGGAACAGGCTCCACTGGGAAGTTGCTATTGTACTAAGCCACAGTTCAAGAAGCATTTGGACATTGCTGTCAGGTATGTGGTGTGATTCTGGAGGTTGTCCTGTGCAGGGCCAGGAGTGGGACTTCATAGTCCTTGTGGGTTGCTTCCAAATCAGGATATTCTGTGATTTGGTTATCCTAACAGATGATGTTAGAAGTTGTTTTGATGATCATCACAACTCTAATGCAGCCCTTACAATTAGCTTCCCTTAGAGTATCATTGACTTGGGGGGGGGGCAGGTTGTGAAGGGCACCATATGGTGCCAGTGCTGTGTTTAAAAGCAATGTACAGAGGTGATGTTATTCTGACCTTCTTGCCTCATCCGTTGGCTGGGATGCAGTAGGGTTGAGACAAAAGAGGGCTTGTTTTCTGAGCATGTGGTTTTGGTGACTGGGTATCAAAGAATGGAGCCGGCTTTAAAAATGTAGTAAGAAGTGTTCCGATTTTTTTTTACTGAGTGTGCTCCTTGTTTGTTCATCTTAGGAGGAAAAAATATTATTTATGTAATTAACATGCAAAATAGGCTGCTTGTGAAAATGTGCATTTTGACAGAAATGGTAATCAGTGTTCCTTTCTGTAAAGTTCAGACAGAAAGACTTGAAAGCTGTGTATTTCAGTCTACTTATTTGTTACATCTACGAAGTTGAGATTAGCTAGTCATGCCTTCTGTGTTTTTTCTGTTCCCCTTCCTTCATCATACATAGATACCAGTTGCAACACTGTAATTTGTTGTAGGTTTTTTTGTCTAGGAATTTCTGAGTGGCCACCAAAAAGCTGATTGTGTAAATCAATGTTGAGTAAGAGAAAATAGGAGAATCAGCGCGCTATCTTATCATTTGACATAAATGTAACCTTATATTGCTTCTAGAAATAACAATAAAACCTTGGAAGGAGAACATGAGATCTTATTTCTTGTCTTGTATTATGCTTAGACTTTATCCTGACATGCCTGAGAGGACTTTTATAATTTCCGTGAATATGACAGCATGTTCTCCACGGCCTAGGTGAGATAGATCCATGTAGTTAGTTCATACTGATAGCTAAATGAACATAATTTGTAATGAGATTAGTATTAGAGTGGTTTCTTTTTTAATGGGTATTACTGAAAATCAAGTAAAATAATAAATTTGGAAACTTATGATTGAGAAGTAATATGGTCTTGAATCATATTTGTATAACCTAACAGGGAAGAAGGGTGCTCAGTTACTCATGAGAATGGAACTTGTGGCTTTATGTATAAAATAAAAGTGTAAATCATCATTATTCAAAACTTCTGTTGTCCAGTATCTTTGGAATGGAGTGTATGCATTGAACTTCTATTTACTTATAGAACTTCAGGTTTTCACCTTTCCTAAATTACAGTGTTGTAATCTTCAGTTTTATATACATGAAAAAGACTTTTTTCTTGTCATGAACTTCATACTGTGTTAAACATTTAAAGCATGGATTAGTGTGGAACATTTAAAGATGTACCATTCAAAGTTTCAAATAAATTTGTTAAAGCACTTAAGATTAAGGTTATTCTTGTCTATTATTGCACATAAATTCAGTACAGAATATATTGTGTTTGAGCTTTCCATTGTACTTTTACTTTTCCCCCTTTTTTTTTTTTTTTCTTTTATTGGTAACTTTTGGTCCTGGTAGTTAACTGGGCCTCATCTAGCATATGTTTATTCTAAATGCTTTGCGGTAAAAATCTTACTCCTTTGAGATTGGTGTCTAGGTTGCTATACTGATTTTTTTACTGTTATTTTTTTTTATGCAGTGTCTCAAAACTCTTTTTTCAGCAGTTAAGTGTCTCTGACATAGATGCATCACTTCTCTTTTTGTTTCAAGTAAAAGAATTTCTAACTGCTGTGTTTTACTGGCTGGGACACTCTCTTAGAATTTTAGTTCTTCTTCTGAAGCCTGATAAATAGCTTGCTGCAGAAATCTTTTAATTCTCTTTTTTATTAGGAAACATTTTTAACCTGCTGGTTTTGATTTATAATAGTTGTGTGTATCTCAAGTAGATCATTGATGCTGTTTTTTCTTTAAAAAGGCGAGGTTTTTGGAGGAATGTATGAAATTTTCAAATTCAAACAATTGGTTTAGCAGATAATTTTGGAGCAGGGAATATTCTTCCGCCATTTACGCAATAGATAAATTAAAATATCTTAACCTGTTTTCTTTAGCAGATGACATTAAAGACATGTAAAAATAGCAGTAAACCTTTTCTTATAACATTGTTAATTAATTAGGTTTCAATTTTGATCTGGAGGAACTAAAGCTAATCTTTTTGTCCTAGACCTTGTAACGTTTCAAAACCTTATCAACTGATTATACTCTAGAGGGGTTAAAATAGTACTAGCTTGCCTCATTATCTGCTCTTGAAAATCTTCAGCTTGCTGTGCAAATCTATATTAAAGCCCCTTTAATGGGTCCAATTGAAAGAAGCATAATTCTACCTTCAAGCATTAATTAACACTGATAAATTTTTCTTAACTTTTGTACCTTCACCTGATTATATTTTTCTTTGTAATAAAATACTTCTATTAAATTAAGACAAATGTGTACAGACATTATTACCATCTAAATACTTTGTTTTCAGTAGCATGTAAGCTTGATTATTCTTGTGTAATGAGGGACATGAGGATAATTTTGGTAATAAGGAGTTCAGATGAATGTGTCAGCAGTGTTGAGATTATGTGAATTTTATAAATGCTTCGCAAAAAAGTTTGGTAAATAAGATTTATCGATACTGTAGACAAAGCGTGTTGAAGGCGTCACTAACACAATTTTTTTTCTTTAAAAAACAGTGACTCAGGTTGTACATAGGAAAAGGATCAGCCTTCAGCGGTGAAAGGTGTTTTATGTAGCACCTTTGAACTGCATCAGTGAATTATCATATGTCTTTTTGCCTTTCTGCTTGACATCTTCTAGTTAGTTTTATCATAAAAAGAAGGGAAGGAAACCTTGTTAAGGAGCTGATCTCAGTGAGAAAAATGGGAAGAAAAATTTAGTAACAGTTGAAAATTGCTGATTTTGGTTTACTGATAGAATGCTACCTGAGGTAGGTAGTATGATGACTATGGCTAATACCTGTGGGTTTTTTTGACTGAAGCAATTAATAAGCTCTAAATTACAGTGTACCTTTACAGCTCATTAGTATTTTTGTATGAATTCCCAGTAGGAGTTCTTTTTCTACCAGTTGAAAATATGTTTCTGTGAGGTAGCTTACTCCATTTTAAGGAAATAATTTTTGAACTTGACTTTTTTCTACTTAACTCTGCAGAAAAGCAGCTATATTGGGTGTTTATATAGGTGTGCTGTAAATCTCTGTTTTTCCACTTTATAATTCACATGTGTGGCATTCATGAAGTTGGCTAAAGCTTCTGGGTCGTTATTACTCAGCCTTCATATTTTTAGTGGTGTTTCTACAGAGGTAGCCTGAAATGATACCGGCATTTGGATGAGACAGAAAAATGTACTGTAAGTAAAGAAATGTTGTATCTCGTGTCCTCTGCCCAGTACACTAGTTTGAAATGTATGATTTCTTGAATATTTATCAGAACTCAGTAGTCAAGCCTAGAAAGAAGAGAGACGTGATCTTTATCAACTCATTCATCCTCTTATGTTAGTGTCTAGTTGGGAAATTTCTTTTCAGCTAAGGTAAGAACAGTTACCATGTAGCCAGTGAGAGTTACAACAGAGTAGCTTTTTATCTGAGCTAAATATGGTTTCTATAGCCATTGAAATCTACTTTTACTGTATAAAAGATTAACTTCTTTACTGGTTTTAGTATATTAGTTGGTCATTGTAGTGACACAATTTTTTTTTTTTTTCAGTTCTAAAGTCAGTATGATTTGAAGGGGTTGGATTTTATTCCCTGTTTAAGGACATTTGATGAGGAAGCTTTTCATATATCATGGCTTCTTGAATAGGAGCAGATTTCCTGAAATTCAAGAAAATGGTTATGCTTTAAGGATCAAGTAGCAGAAAGCAGCAGGTAGTGCCCTGCGAGAATAGATTCTGGCCTTACGAATCTGCTGACAACAGTTTGGACAGAGCTTGTCAGAAGAGTTGATCACAGCAACAGCTGTTCTTTATTTACTACACCTGATCTGGCAGCACTGATGTATTTGAGTGTAATAAAATACTGCTGTGTCAGGCATAGATGCTAGTAGGTTTCTGTTCCTGCAGGACTTGGATTGTCCTGCACTCTTCCAGAGGCAGAGGCTAACTCACTCTGAGGACCTTGTGTAAGCCTTGCTGAAAAGGAAAACGTAGAAGAAATAATCTAAGCCTAGTTCCATGAAGATTGTGCTCCTCAATGAAAATAAGAGAAAAGCTCATTTAGCAGGGTATTGGTTTTGATTTGAAACTAGTAGAGAGAATAGAGGATAGAAAGATCCTTTGGATTTTTTGGCTTCTGACCTAGAAGGCTGTGCTGCTGCTGTTTCAAAGTAGAGCTGCTAAGAAGAGAGGAAAGAACAGAGAATAAATTTATTAGGCAGTGTTGCTGTACAGCACTGTGTATAGAAAGTCTGCTCTGTCCAGGTGTAGAGAATCACTAGCTGTGGCAAGACTGTCAGATTATATTGTCAGTATTTGCTGCAGTTTTTCTGAGAGCTCAGTAGAGTTAAATGGACAGTAAATTTCTAAGTGTAGCAGATGCATTATTGCAATACACGCCATACTGCTTGGTATTGATGCTGGATTTATTATGGAGCTACAGGTTTTCTATTTTGACAAATTTCCTCATTTCCAAATTAGAGGTGTGTTTTTGTGCAAAAATTGTCTCTAAATTTTTCCCTTTTGCAGGGCAAAGAGCTTCTGTATTCCTTGTTTCAGAGGTGGAAAACCTGTTGGGAAAAACTACATGTGCCAGAAGCAGTATTTGGCTCTCTTGTCAATACAAAAATGCAGTTGCTGGCAGTGCTTGCTTGCAGCAGAAGGAACTGAGAGAAAGGGATATAAAGGACTCTAAGACACTGATGAAAATATCAGTAAAGCTTTGTTTTAGTGAACGAGAAGGAATGTACTGCAGTGGAGTTGTAAGGAGCAGCATGAGTGGAAGGAGGTGGTTCGCATCATAAAAAAGTTTTCTCCTGGCTGTGACCTACTCAGCCTTTGTATTCATATACTCAGTAGGTTGCTGGTGAGAGATGGTTCCATTGCTGCTGGTGAAAGTGTGGTGCTAGAGTTGTGTAAAGCCACAGTTTATTTCCACCACATGTTCAGGTACTGAAAAATTCTTATCAGGTGTTTCGATTAAGATAGCAAACTTTGCTGAAGATACCAAATTAATCACATCGGACAAGTCTAAAGAGGGCAATAGGGAACACAGTGTTTATAGTGGATTCTGCTGTTTGACCCATCCTTAACTATGGGTCAGGTGAGAATTCAGGAACAAGGCTGACTAATAGCAGAGAAATAAGTACATATTCACCATCTGCAGGATGAACAGGATGAAGTCATCTGCTCATACTTCTGGTTTACTTCTCTGTAGAACCATTTTAGTTGATCTCTTCAAAAAATTTCAAAGAATCTTGATTTTTTTTTTCTACTGCCTGCAAAACAGTCCTGTCCTTTTCCAACAGCACATATATGGTAGGAAAGCACATTTAAATGGACAGTGTTCTAAGAATGTTTTTCCTTATATACATCTCTAAGTTACCACGTTATATTTCATGTCTTAAATTGATAGAAATAGACATTCAAAAATTCTCATTCATTTTGGGAACGGATTTATAGATACCTGCTTGCAGGTTAATACTTTTTCTCAGAAACCATTTTTAAATTTGCTTTATCTCAGTGAATCCTGGAGAACATGGAATTGGATGAGGAAGAACAAATTTAGGTGTTAAAATCAAGTGAACTCCCCCGCTTCAATTACTCTCTATTTGTGGTTGCTTTTTAAATTTTTTTAAGATTGTTCTGGCAGAAGGTTTGGAATGAAAATGAAAATGGGACATGCACTCAAAATACTGTTGCATGTGTTACATTTTAATCCATTATATGTCAACTACTATTTTTCATTGTTTTTTCACACTTGTTAGGGGACAAGTTTCAAGTTTAATAGTTAGCTGTGAATACAGGTATGCTCTAGAATCTATGGTAGAATCAGGTAGCACTCTTGGCACTTTACTTCTAGAGCAGTATGGATTTACAAATAACTGGTATTTTATATCATAACTAGCTACTGTCATTCAGAGTCTGAAAGGACACTGTACAGGCTGCAGAATGCAGCTGATGACTTTGACAGCATATGGTTACCTTTTCATGAACTATTTTCATTGAATTTCTGTTTGTCCTACATCTGAAAATAATTTAAGAATCTAATGAATAGTCATGAGAAGAGAGAAAGTGAACTTCTTTTATTAGATTTTTTATTCTTTTTTTTTTCCTTTATTTTGGAAGACTGTATGAGAATATGACTAGCAATGCTTTTTGTTAAATGTGAATATAAGTGCTCAAGAACCATGAGGATTAATACAGTTGAAAAAATATAGAGAGAAATTTAAGAAAGCTTAATCTAGGGAAGATATAAAATGTCACTGGCACATTTCTAAAGGTGTATACTTATTGTTAAATTCCTGCTAGAAATGAAAACAGGAGTTGGAAGGAGAGGAGAAGTTAAAAGTGTGGTAAGTCAACCTCAACTACTTGGTGAGGAAAAAGAGATGATGAAAGGGAGAAAATACATCATAAAATGTTGAAGTAGAAATTCTGTGGAGAGCTTTGTAGGAAATGGTATTTCTACATTTAATTTTTAATAAAATAATTTCATTACTAAATTATTTTTTTTCTGCATAAGATGTTAGGATTTTAACTTTATTAATATTTTTCCATGTGCTGTATTAGAAGTGGACTACTGTACAGTAAAAGCTTCTTATAAAGAATGCAATGAAGATAGCACAGAATTTAATATTTATTTGTTACCCTGATCCTTTTGGTAGTAAAAATCAAATGCATGCCCCTTTGTTGCATTCATAGATGGACTCCTTTAATATTGTTGTGCATAGTTTTGAATTTTTTCATGAAGTGCTTCAGCACCCAGTGTGTTGTTGCATTTCTGTATTAGCAACAACATAGAAGGATATGTCAGTTTTGCATTTCTGCAAATTACACCAGTTTGAGTTAACTTCTTCACATGAAATAAAACCCACTCTTAAATTTTATGAACCTGTATAGAGGTAGCTATGCAATACTGATTTAGTACTGCAATCTGATCTGATTTCAAAATTGAGAGGAGCTGGTTTTTCCAATTTTTTTGCCTCAGCCCCCAAAATACGAAAATTTGGAAAGCACTTAATGTAATAATAACATGTACAGATGTTGTTTCATAGTTCTTTCCACATGCTTTTTATGTAGCAGATAAAAAAAATACTTCACTAAAGACTGGTATTTCAGTGAGGAATATCAAACAGTATGTAACTTTTGGTAATTGTGTCCTGACTCGCTTTTTTTTTTTTTAATCAGACTCCTAGCACTAAAGGGTTCTTTTTGTCACCCCTTTCACTGTCTCCACAGTGAAAATATGTGAAAATACACAAATGGGTAAAAATGACATTTTAATTTAAAACCTTTTTTTGGTTTATTCACATGAAGTATGAATAGATAATTTTAACATCCTACTGCTGTGAAAAGACTTATATGTTCAGAGCTAAGATAAAAAAATGACTGTTGTGTACTTTTGGTTTTGATCTGATGTTTTCATAGCAGATTTTCTCAGTTTGACTTAGTATGTGATTTCGCTTTCTCTTTGATTAGTATGAAGGCATTTAAAAAAATAGTATTTGCCAGTAAACAATGTAACAGTGTTATGGAAGACAAAAAATTGTATTGTTCTGTAGGTGAAGAGATGACATGGGAAAGGATGAAAATGAACTGTGGAATGACAGTCCTCTGAGACATCAAAAGGTCTGCTCCACCAGGTCACAGTGTTTCTTTCTGCGTACTGTTGCCTGGAGCACTCTGGGCTCCAGCAGTATACAGGGGATACTCTGTGATTCTTCCCAGATAAACAGAAGGGTAAAATCAGATTCTTTTAGTTTTCATTAGAGCAAATTGATTTTAGAATAGGTTTCTTTCTTGGAAGTTTGTCAAAGTGTACTTTAAACGTCTTAGTTACATGAGGGTTTTTTATGGTTGTTGACCACCAAGCTGTCAAACATTGCTTTTGTCCTGTTGTATTCAAACAAGTATGACTGAGTCAACTCAAAGTGTAAGTTGAGATTGTTCTTGTGTAGTGTCAGACTGTCTTTATAGTATCTAGACAAAAATCAGATACTGTGGGAGTAGATGAATTCCTGATGGGTGTTTCACCTGGTGAAATCTGTCAAAATAACCTCATGTAGGAAGTTGCCCCATGTGTTGATCAGGTATCTTTTATTTCACTGTTGTTTCCCTTGCCTACCAGAATAGGGTAGTCTTTTAGGAACACTGCTTGTGTTCTCTGCTGTAAGAAATCAATATTTACTCTCCTATTCTATGAAGTAATATATCGGTTGAGGAAGCAAAGTACAAAAACAGCTGCACAGGAAAGGGCAGACGATAATTTACTTAATTGTCTATATCTCAGAAATTCCTTTCTATGACCCTTACTTCTATGGCTCCTGAGTAATACTTCTGGCTTTTTTTCCCTTCTTTATAAGCATGTGAAATAACCAGATATGAGAGTAAAAGTTCACTTCATTTAGGGCGTGGAAAGTGTTGCCCCAAAAAAATGCTTTGAAACAACAATTCTTTTCCATGCAAGTGTAACTCACCTAAGATAATGTTTCACTACTGCTGCAGTAGATGACTTTGTAGACTATTCAGGTGAGTTTGTTGCTTAGTGATTGATGTGGTATATTTGTCTTTTGATTGATTCAAAGTGTTAAGTCGGTCAGTTGTGGAGATAAGTAAATTAGTGTGCAAGTCTGATTTGGGATAACCTGTCTAACTATTCTGAAAGGTATTCACAGTAAGTGGTTTATTTTAGTTGGAAATTAATCCTGAGCAATACAGAACAAACATTTGAAATAATCTCGTTGCACTTTTGTACCATCGTGTCTTCATTCTCTAAATTGCTGGTAAACATCCCATTCAAAACAGAACCTGAATATATCTGATTTCACTTCACAAATACACTTATGCTTGCCAGTTTCTGCACAGTGTATAATCAAACTAATATGATGTACCTGTGTTCTCAGGAATTAGATGCCTTAAAGAGCTGGAGCTTTTATGAAAATGTGTGTTGGTGAATTTTTAGGTCAGAGCCAATAGTCTCTTTGAGATAGGTGAAATTTTTAATGATGTTTTAAGGATGTCTCCAAGTACAGACTTTTGATAAATGTTAAGTAAGTAGTAATGAGCTAGAAGGAAGGCTCAAAGGAGCTGCTTACTTTAATTCCCTGAGGACCTGGAAGTGGGAAGGTAACAAACAAAATTACTGATGCTTTTCATAGTAATGTGGATACATACCTTTTTAAAGATTCAACTAAATCATCTCTGCCAGAAACAGTTTATTTCTGTAAGTGTAATAATATATCCAAAGAGCAAATGTTCTGTCTTTTGAATGGTGAAAATGCAACTTCAAGTGTACTGTTTTTGAGTGGTTTTTAGTCAGCACATTTTTATTCCTTTTTATGTCTGACATACTTATGAACCAGATGTAAGCTTTAGACAGTGAAAACTCTCACATTTATTATCAGATGTATTGCAGAATAATCTAGAGGATTATTGTCTTGTTAATGTTTTATATTTCTGTGCACATTTCATTTTAGCTTGTGTATTAAAACCAAAGCAGATAGACTTCAGTACTGTCATGAAAGCTTCATCAGTTTTGTACCACAGTTATGGTGTGCCTGCTAGGAAAATATTATAGATTAACGCCCTTTTGATTTAGAAAGAGATCGGACAAAACAGACTGTGGAATTAAAGCAGACTCCTGCAGAAAAACACAGAGTTCTAATAGGCGTTGAAGGTGTTTAATGCAACTGTCATGAGAATCAAATGAAATTATCACAGAAACTTATGGCAGTGGGATTTTTCTGTATGTGGGTGAACTAACCCATAGTATGTGTTGAGCAGTGTTGTATTATTTTCCTTGAGCTGCAAATTCAGCCAAACTAAATTCTCTTTAAAACTATTTTGTATCATAATTGTTTTGGTAGCATCACTTAATAGTCGTTTCTGTTTACTGTCACAAAATATGGAAGTTCTGGACAAGTTTGAATTCAGCTCTTTGGCTGAATTTTTGATGTGCTAGCTGTGCAAGTTAAACGGTATTCTAATGTATTCTTAATCCATAAACACAGATATAACTTCTTTAAATGACTGTTTTTGTGTAAGATTCACTGAGTGATTTCCATTCAGTTCTGCATTTATAGGCTTCTTTATTCAGTAGCAGCAGAATATTTGGTTCTTCATTTGCATTATTGTGTCTTACAGTCATTCAGCTTTGAGTGTGATTAAAGTACTAATGAACTAAAATAATGCTGTAAAAACTGCATATGTCAGATTGTTACATTTCATAGGCCTAAAACACAGGACATGCATGCTTTTTTGCATTTGCTTTTTGTCTATGACCAGATTTTTTTTTTTAATAGAGACTCACAGGACAGCAGCAGGAGATAAACAGCTTAATGCAGAGAAAAAGTGCCGTGGATGAGGAAAATACCCGTTTGAAGAATGAATTCGGTAACTTGAACCGGAAATTTAAAGATAAAAGCCAAGAACTTAAGGTATATTGACTTGTACATAGTTTCATGAGACTGTAGCTTTGAAGTACTTCTTTAAGCAATGTCAGCCTTTGTGACACAGAAAGTGACAAGCTTGGAGAAAAAATTGCCTTAGGCATTGCTATACCTTACCGTTTTCTCACATACCAACTGAGAAAAATGCTTTAAAGCGAAGAATCCAAGCTTATAACTTTCAGATAAATAGTTAATGATGGAAATGGAGCAAAGAAAGTAGAAGTGTGAAGATGTGGCTTCTTGTAATTAGATTCTGATGGGACTGGCATTATTAATTGATAAAGCTGAGGTCTGGGAGGATATGTCTGTGTGGGTCTCAAAAATAGCTGGGGACAGCATCAAAGGCAGCTTGATCAATTAATGGGCTCTTTGCAAATGTGTACTCATCAAAGCTGTCATCCAGCTAAAAAATATGACCCTTCCACCTGCATGAAAGAGGCCAATAAAAGTACACAGGTGACCTTGGCCATCAAATATAGAAGAAGCTGCTGTGAGGGTAAAACTGCACAGTTTATATTTGCTGATTAGTTCTCACTTTTTTGTTTATCGGCCCTTGTGGTACTGTTCTACAGGACACTGAGGAGTGTGCACGGAAGAAGGAAGAGCAAAACAGACTGGTTATAAAAAACCTGGAGGAGCAAAATAAGGGATTAAATATATGCTGTGCTGACCTGCTAAGTGACCTGGAGAAACTGAGGAAGCAGGAGGCACAATGGAAAAGGGAAAAATCTGGCAATGATGCCAGAATAAAGGTATGAAGTGGAATGGACTCCTGGATGTTATTTGAAAATTAACTTCTCCAGACATTTCACTACAAGTTATTTTCTTTAAATAGCAAGTTATATATTCAAATCTACCAGTGGGGACTTGCATTCATTTACATTCTATCACTTAAGACCCACAGCTTTTTAAAAATTGATGCTGCAAAGCAGGAATCTGACTTCAAATAGTCATCTTAAAATGTAATCATTAAAAAATAAAAGATGCTGTACTTTGAGATAATATATATGTGTGTGTGCAATAATAAAAGCTTAAAAATATTGCCACAATTTTTTTCTTGATTTGTATTTTATTTACCTATAATCTTGTTGCAGTAGACTTGATATTTTTTATTTTGGAAGAACATGTAGTACCAAATAAATTGTGTTCTAGCCTCCAAAGGTCTCTATTCTGTAATGGGTCTTCATATTGCTCACAACATATTAAAAAATTTATGGTAGTTTATGGTAAAGCAAAAAAAGAAAGTAACTGAATACATGGTACAGAGTATTTTCTCTTATTTAAATGATACTTTTTCTTGTTTCCTGGAGGAAATTGACTAGTGTTTTTTAAATTCCTCCAAGAAATGAGCCACAAACATGCTATCTCAGTGTTCAACAGCTGCCTATATACACACCTAAGTAGTGGATTCTTTTTGTTTACATGACTAATGTACACTTACAAGGCTGTGTTCTTTTACATTATCAAAGTGCATTCATTGCAGTAACTATTTAATTAACACCTCACCCAGAAATGCCTTTTTTCCTGAACTAGCAATTTTGGTGATGCTTCTGATTGTTATGGGGATGGAAACTCTTTTGAAGGAGCTTAATTCAGATCTCATGGAAAGTGAAGTTGTTGCAAATTGACTTCTTTGGACTGGCTACGATAAAAGCATTATGGAGTTCCCAGGACAAAAAATGATTTGTTGATTCTTGGGAGAGAAAAATCTAGTGTGTGCCAAACTGATGAAATAATTTTTAAGTTGTCAAATGTAATGCTTGTAATATTGGACAAATTATTGAAAATCTGTTACCCATCCCTTCAAAGAACACAGAGTAAGTTTTATATCTCTTTCTTCCTTGTTGATGAGGCACGTTGCTGAGTGAAAGAGCTCGCTGATGGTAGTGATGAGAATTAGCGGTGTTGGTATTTCAGAGGGGTGTTACAAGCAGGTTAAGTTGGTGTCTAGAGTGTGACAGAGGGTACTTCTGGGGATGGATGTTGCCTGAGACAGCCAGGGATGTCACACTGTTGGATTTGCTGTTTACAAATGAGGAAGAACTGTTAAAGAAAATAATAATCAGTGGCAGTCTTGGCTGTAATGACCATGAAGTTGTCAAGGCCAAGACCTTGCGACAATGATGGAAGGAAAGTACTCTACTGGAGCTAGAAGCAGTCTTCAGCTGCTCAGGGAACTTGTAGGTGGAATCCTGTGAGAAGCAGCTTTCAAGGGTAAGGAGCTCAGGAAAAACTATCATGTCTTTAAAGACAGCTTTCTCCAAGCCCAAGTATTGTCCTCTGTAATATTCAGGAAAAAAAAGTAGATGTATAAGTAGATCAGCTTGGCTAAACAGAATTCACCACTACACTCTAGTGTAGGCTGCAGGTGGAAAACAGTATTTAGGAAGTGGAAACTGTGAAAGCTGTGGAGGAGGAGTTCAGAAACATTTTCTGGAAGGGTGGTGGTGACCTACCTGCAGCTGAGAGTTGCAAATAATGACTGGTATAACCAGAGTTTCTTGCATTGATTTGTTTCTGAAAGGCTGAACAATGAAAATGGGGATCTGCTGCTGAAATGTAACGATGCATTAATGACAAAAGATAATAGATACAGCAGGGGTACTAAATATTGTCTTTCCCTCAGTCTTCTCCAAGATGTCCCCAAAAGTTTGTGCCTAGAGAGAGACTTCAGTGTGAAGTATTAAGAGTGGATGTGTTGGAAGATACCTGAGGGAACTTGACTAGTATGCATCCACTGGGACAGCCTGAGATGAATTGCATCCAGGGGTGCTGAGAGTGTTGGCTGCCTCTCAGCCTTTAATTTGGGAGTTGAATCAGCATCTTTTTATACATGTTTTTTAGTAATAAACATGGAATTTGACAATATTAAAGATGTGTTGTATACAGATGTTATCCATGTTAGTCTCCTCTATCTGAAGGAATAAAAAGAATCCTTATCAAAAGGAGCTAGCCCAACGTTGCCTTTAAAAGGTGTATTAGATGGTGGAAATGTAACACCTAAATCACAGATTTTTCTTTGGAAAACTGTGCCTGTACAGAGGCTGAACTAAATGTTATTAGCCTTTTTTTTTTTCCCAGTCTTTAGACATGTCCATTGAAGAAAAGTGCCACTTCTCACTCTCAAAGACTGGTTGTTTTTCCTAACCTACTGTAGCATGCATTCAGGTAGAAAATTCAACTTCTTCAAATTGGGAGAAAGGAAAAGCTGATATGGCTAGTTTGTCCTTTTAAAGAACATTTCTTTAAAGTTTTGTTGTATTAGCTGAAATCAGAGTGAGACAGGTTAACAGGAGGATACCTGATAAGGTGGCTAAAAAGTTGACAGTAGTGTTTTATTGTTTGTCTTTTCTGTATGTACCTTCATATACCTATGTACAGTGTACAGAAAGTTGACTTAAGTCTTTGCTTTCTGCCTAAAGTAGTTCTTGAGAACTTTTTGTGCTTCCTTTCTGCTGCCCAGAGCTTATATCAGCTTTCTATGTGTCCTAAAAGTGAACAAGTGGAGAAGTTGTCAATCAGCCATCTGTCTCCCTACCTAAGAATCAATTAGGTATTTGAGTTATTTGATTGTTCTTTAGGTGAAGGTTACTTAAGGTATTGTTTATTATCAAGATGAATTTTTCCCCAAACTCAAGTCACAAAAGGCTTTGTATGTAGATGAAAAAATGTCAGACTGGCAGATTTTAAGTGGAAGTGAAGTAAAAGTGGAATTGCTTGCTGGTGGGTTGTTTGTTTGTTTTTGTTAATTCCTAGTTAGCATGGTACTTTTTGAAGTTTCTAAAGTCTGAAGGTCAGAACTTTCAAAGAAACAGCCATCTCTCTCAAGAGGAGCCTGCGATTTTAGTTCCACTGAAAAATGAGAGTTTTATTGAGATGGGACCTTGAAAAATTACTCTCACTTCTGTCATAATATATAACAGGAAAAAACATGAAAACAAAGCTGCTGTCTTTGAAAGTGACTTTCAAAGTGTTTGAAGCTACAAATAACAAAACTGTAGTGTTAATTCATAGTGACTCCATAATGGGTATAACTGTGCTGCCTCATGCCTTGGTTTTTTGTATGCTTTTCATATTTGAAGTTCTTTTAAATTCACCTTTTCTTGCTGTCTTGTACTGAGTCTTCTATAAATATGCATTTTCTCTCTCTTTGAATTATTCAATGGCTTGACTTAAGTGTTTTAAATAGCATTTTTTCAATATGCTTTAAAAGCTTGAATTTTAAACAGTCTGTTGAAGTGGACTGTAATTTGAAAACTGAGATTAGGAGTATTTGTGCTAGGTAAATTTTCACAAATTTACCTCACATGTTTATGCCATGTGATAAATTCCATGTGATCTTAAAAAATGCAGATACTAAGAAATTGAGTGTAAAATACAGGTTATTTCATGGTCGAAAATATGATGTTGCCAAAATCACAGTGTGAGCCAGCAATGTGCACTTGCAGCCCAGAAATCTGTGTTAAGGGCTGCATTTAAAGCGGTGTGGTCTGCCGGTCAAAGGAGGTGATTTCCCCCCTCTACTGTGCCCTTGTGAGACCCCACCAGGAATGCCCTGCATAGTTCTGGTGTTCCTAGTGTGAGAAGGACATGGTACTACTGGAGCAAGTCTAGAGGAGAGCCATGAAGGGGACTGGACCACCTCCCCTACAAAGGCAGACTAAGAAAGTTGTGGCTGTCCAGCCTCAGGAAGAAAAAGTTGTATAGAGATCTCATAGCAACTTTCCAGTGTCTGATGGGGGCCGACAGGGAAGCCAGAGGGGGACTCTTTGTCAGGAACTTTGGTGACAGGACAAAGAAGCATGGGTACAAATTGAAAGAGGGAAAATTTAGTTTAGAGATTAGGAAGAAATGCTTTACTCTGAGGATGAGGAGGCACTGGAACAGGTTGCCCAGAGAGGTTGCAGATGCCCTGACCTTGGAAGTGTTAAAGGTCTGGGTTGGAATCTACTAGGCCTTGAACAAGCTGACCTAGTAGATCTCCCTGCCTATGGTGGGGAGGTTGGAACTAGATGACTTTTCAGATCCTTTCTGACCCAAAACATTCTGTGATTCTATTTTAGATTTCTGATTTCATTATTCAGCTGAGCTTTTCTACCAATATGTAGTATTTCAGTTGCTAAGGTATTTGTATAACAAGTTTTTTCTTTCCCTATTTTCATGTTTTTCAGTAACGTTTCCAAAAAACTTAAGCTTTCAAAATTGATTCAGAAGATTGAACTGTTTAATTTCTTACTTGAAGGCAAAAACTGGAGTCACATATGTCACAAGTGAAGTCCTGAAAGACACTTTTTTTTCTAATTTTAAATTCTGCCATTAGATAACTTCTTAAGTTGTATTTATGACGAAATAATGTGTTATGTATTCTTTGTATTGTGTCCTGCAATTGATGACAGAAACTTACAGCGTTGATAATGTTAGATTTTTTCATCCCTTCCATGGAAAACCTCTGCAACTCTATAGTGTGGTATTAAAAATAGGCAAATAGAATTTATTCACAGAATATATGAACTATTGCAATTTTTGTTCACATATTCAATAACTTTAGCTGCAGAGGAGAAAAATACTGAGGAGAAACCCTACAATTATTTGTATACAAGTTATAAATACCTTATTACACTTAATAAATTTCAAGTGTTGATAGTGAATTGTCTTGTATAATTTTGAATTTTTTCATTATTCAAGGAAAAAATAAGTTTTTCTACCTAGCCTTTGACATTGAATGGTGACTCATTTGTTGGGTACACCAAGTATATAGCCTGATATTTGTCAAGAAACAAAAATCATTTCCCACCTCATTTGCCTGGTAATTTTGCTATTTCCTTACATCAATGTTACTTTTATTAACAGGACATGATAGTTATTGTACAATTTGATTGTAGTAAGCTTCTGATGCGTCTCAATACTTATAAGACATTTTAATGTGATTTTAAGGAATTTAATTTATTTACAATTTAATTATTCACTTTTCAGTTATAGAAATATTTTGATAACCTCAGTATTTGAGATATTGCTGAAAGGGAGAAATATACATTTCTTTATGTCTTTAATGAAGTCTGTATGTAAATGGAAAACTAATATACTCTTGGCAGTAGATTAGGGATGATATTATACTAGGAGGCTTTTATTTTAAATTATTAATGAATCATGGAATATTTGCCTTACTGAGAACGAGTGATTGCATCTGTGAGTAGCATAATTCCAAAGCAGGTCTAAGGCTGTTGCCACTGTCAGAAATTCTGTTCTGGATATGGCTGTAATATTTATATTTCCATTCTTGCCTCAAAACACTCTGGGGAGAACAGTCATACAAAGCTTCCTGAGGACTGATTTGCTTGTCTGAGGGAACTCTAGCAAGGTTTATGTGGAGATTGAAGTCTTGCTTGAGTAAGCTGCCTTGCTGCTTACACCTTCACAGTTTGCTGACTAACTTCTACAGTAGGGCTTATGGCAAAAGGCATACCTTTGCTTGTTTGCATTGTTTTCAGTGAGCAGTTTCAGAAATTTTCTTGTATGCTGTTTCTTTCCCTGAAGAAACTATTCCTTGCATTGAATTAACAGATCAAAGTAAGAGCAGATTTAACAAGCAGTCTCAAAAATGAATCTATCAATGGTTCGTAGTTCATATACACAATATTGTAAATTTCTGTGAGAACTTAAAACAATGATTGCATAGCTGCTTTTTTTAAGAGCTTCTACACAGAAAACAAGGTTTAATCAGTTCAGTAGTTAAATAGGGAACTACTGTTTTGTGAAGATTTAATTCAGGGACCTCCTTTCACATCCAGCAATTGAACTAAGGAAAACTTCTTAGAGTAAAGAAGAGGTGGCTACCTAAAATTTGAAATACACATTTTTGTCTGGTATTTCACATCTTTCATACATGCTCATATACCTGGATGTATTTGCTTAGACCACAATGAATATATGCATGTATGTATGAGCACATCTATATGTATTTACATAGATAACTTGCATAGTAGATTTTAGTTATTTCTTCTGTGTTATCTCTAATGCATTTCAAATGCTTTCTTTGCAGAATTTGGAAACTGATTTAGCAGAGACAAGACAACAAATAAAAAGTTTGCACAGTATATGCAGTAACTTGTCGTCTCAGGTAGCTGTGAAACAGGAAGAACTTTTCCTAAAGGATTGTGGTGTGGTCAGAGCTAAGTAAGTATTTCCTAACAACTTTAAGTCTGAATCCTCTCAAAAAGATTGTTGTTCCAATTACAAAGCAGTATCATGGACTAGAGATACTTTTGTGCAGCAGTGTGTTTTACCATTCTGTTGCACAAGATGTAAGCCTTTTGGAAGTCCACCAGTTTGTATAGACTTGTCTGATACATTTTGTCTCTTGGTGTATCTTACCAGTTTTTGAGTAGTGATAGACTTAAAACATTACACTTCTGTAATTAGTGTTGGGTCAGACAAATACCAAGCTCTACTGAAAGTAACAAAGTAACCATATGATTAGTGACATAAACATTAATTTGAGATGCTAAATGCCCTAAACTTGGAAAAGTTTTAAGCCCGAGTTTAACTTGTTAATTGGAGTCATATCTGACAAGTCAGCTAAAGTCTACATAGGCCTGTTGCTAAAGGTTTAAAGTGCAGTGATTTAAGCTTTATCTTATGTCTGACAACCTATTTCTTCACACTGAATCTGTAAGATTAGTGCATTATTTGTGTCTTTGAAAAGAAGTAAAGGACAGAATGAACTTTCATGAATTCAAAACACTACCAAATTCCCCAGAATGAAGGTAATATCAGAAGATAATTGGTAACTTTAGGTGGATTGTCAGGAAATTGTCCATTTTTTACTTCTTAATTTCAGAGGCATACACAGTGTTTCACTTCTATGTTAGATGAATAATACTTTCTTTGATATTCCTTTAAATTGTGATTTTGCCCAAAGAGCTGCAGTTGGGAAGTAGTAATAATTGCTATGGATACTTCTCTTTACTTTCCAAGCACAAATATTCTTTCTGTAGGCAGTCATTATCTAGGTGTTTTCTGGAAAAAAAAAACAACCAAAAACCAAGAAATACGATTTTTGATGCATCTAACATAAATTATCATCTTGTTGAAATCTTTACAAGAAAACTGATGTCTTGTCTTTGTCATGTTCTGAAGGTATAATGCTGGTTGGGTTTTAAAAAGTCAATAAACATGGGCAAGCTTATTGAGAAATTGTATTGAAAGAGGAAATCAATAGAATTTCTGAAATTCTGCAATGAACTAATAGAATTTATGTCCTGAAATTATTCTCAGAAAAATATATATGTGTGAGGACCGGGGACAGAAAATAGGGCATTTTAGTCAGGTAATCAAGTTTACAAACTTATTGCTTGCTGGTTTCAGCTTAGGATATTGCAATCTGAGTTGGCCTAATCATTGAACTTCAAATTTCTCAGATGTGTTCTTTGCTGTTCACTGCAAAACAACCTCTTAGAATTTGGCACAAACATCTCATTAAAATATGGAATTAAAATAAGGACATTTTTGAACATAAGGTCTGAACATGAGGTAATAAAGAGATGAACAGCATACTTATTTTAAAGTGAAGTTTTTTCCTATGGTTTTTTCCATATAACCAATCCTCAAAATTTATGGAAAACATTTGGTAAATCAATCATATGGGGTTTTTTATGTGCTTTAGTGTTTTCCTACCTAGATCCTTAGTAGTATTGCAAAGAATAATAGTATTTTTTGATATCACTAGTATGTGAATTATACTTCACGTCTGTATGTATATGTTTGATCAGTATCATTATAATTCATTGTCTGCTAACTTGTCTGCTAATCTTTCTCAAAGAACTTCAGCTACAAATTTCTTGTTGACATTTCTGTTATGAAGAAAAAGGCTTAAGCTTATGTTATGTAAAAGTCCCAGTTTCAGTAGTTAGTAATACATATTAAAAATTGCAAATATTCTGTACTTTTACAATGTGGAATATTGAAATTTCTCCATATCTTCATGAGATGTCAGTATGTTGAGAAAAGTAATTTTCTGTTGTTTCTCAATGGAAAAAAAGGTGAAAATTATGCAAGTCTTTTAAAATAAAAGACAAACTCTTATTTAAGTTAAAGAAACAACTCCTCAGTTAAAGGAAAAAATCTGAGGAGAAAATGAAGTCTTTCCATCTTCTCATCTTCCTAGGCCAAAGTCTCACAACTGTGTTGACTTCATTATGAAAGCGTTTAGCTTTTCCTTTTTATGGTAACTGGTTCTTTTTTAACTGGTTTAAAATTTTGTCTTATAAAAGTAACACATTGAATGCTTGGTTTTCATTTGATGCTGGCAAATGGAATGACAAATAATATGGAAAATACCCCATCCTCCTTACTATCTTCAGTTTCCCATTATCAATTTCAAACTTTAGATCTGAAAAGACAATTTGACTTGGAAATGTGTCTGTTCTCACCAGTGCTCTGTCTCCCTGTTTGCTGCCTTCCTACTTTCCCCACCCTCCCATTCTGTGAAAACAGAGCAGGAACACAACTGAAATTGTTAAAAACAAGCTCTGGAAGAAAAAACGCAACTGGCTTCCTTCATTTGGTGTCTTTTTCAAATGGGCCATAGGAAGACTCAGAAAAATACACCTTCTGCTGACATCTTGGTAATACTGTCCAAAATTTTTACACTAGGTGCTAAATTCAATTGGAAAATGAAGTCTCCAAGGTAATATGCACATACTGGGCTAGTGCTGTGTTTCTTGTGCATTCACAACTTCCTGTGTTGTGAATATATGTCCGTTTGTCAGCAAGAGGTTTTTTTTAGTTTAACAGTAAATGTGTCCATAGACATCGAGAGAATTGTTTTCTTCAGCAAATTAGCAGAGATCAAACTTGGAAGAAACACTGCACTTTAACTCTGGTCCTAGAGAATAACAAGGTGTTTCTAAAAATACTGCCACGTGTAAAAGTCTTCCACATAATGTTGAGGTGTGAAAGATAAATTTTCTAGGACCAGTGAGCAAACAGGATTTACAGGATCCATCCTGCATAGTGAACATCTTCCAGAAACCACTATCTTTCTTTTTTGGCTTAATTTTTGCAAAGCACTCTTGACCTTACTGGGTTTAATATCAAACTTCTCAATTACCTGTGAAATGCATTTTCTTGGGTTTTTTTTTTTATGTTTACATTCAGTACAAGTTTTCTGGATCTCTTTAGAGTCCCTGGTAACAATTCCATTTTCATGTTATCAAACTTGGTGATTTTTGCTTTAAAATTATGCTAAATATTAGGGTCCAGAGCTTTGTGGTCTGACACAGAGCTCTGGTAAAGCTCTGAGCATCAAACTGGAGAGGTTTGCTTGACTCTTTGAGACTTGAGCCTTGCTGTCATAGGTATCCAGGAAATATTAAACTGTTTGCAAAGGTAGTAAAATCTCCTCTAAAATGAATTTGAATTTCTTGCCCCGGCATTTTTAGTGGAAATGTGGGCCATGACTTCATGCCTTTGATTTGTACCTAGTCCGAATTATCCCTGACAATTTTCCAACTAATTTTTTTGTAATAATGTTGCTAATCTTACTCCTTCACTCTGCCCACCACCACTTCCAATGCAGTTGCTGTTAACTTTTGTGCTATAAATTATGAGGCAGTCAGATTTTTACTCTGGTCTTATTTTGCTGCTCTTGGATTTTTCAGGTTATTTTCTGCTGTGTGCTGCAAACCGTTTTTTAGTTTATGCCATTTCCAGGAGAAGTCATAATTTACAGGACCTGTCATTGTGCTGTATTTTTAAACTGCAGGCAATGGAACCTAGAGATTTCTTGAATTACCCCAAACCATCTTGTATTCCCTTGGTAGCAGGGGCAGCTGAGGCGCTCAAAGTCCCTGTATATTCACCAAATTGTGGTGGTGAAAGAAAACTAAGAAACATCGCCTGAAGTGGTGTGTGTGGTTTTAATTCTGTTTATAGCACAGTTACACAGCTTGTGGAATGGCAATAGCTACTCATTTCATTTACATGTCTAGGGAGCCAGAGGTTGCTCTAAAACTGTTGGTAGGGGCATACAGGGACAGAAAGGTTTTATTTTTTGTTACGTTTTAGGGATAGAAGGAAATGTTGGATTTGAGCACCAGAGTTGTCTCTACCCTAAGCAGCAGTAATGGCTTAAATATTGTTACTGGTAGAACAAGGTGTCAAATCTCTGAGTCTTGCTGCAGTCTGCTTTGTGGTGTCTTCATGTAGCATCAGCCTTCCAATGCTGAGAGCAAAGTCTACTCAGGTTACTGTAACAACAATCTTACTTCAGTGACTGAAATAATTTAGTAATGCTCTTCTATTCTGACTTGAGAATGACCAGACTGTTTTTCATAACATATCCTTTCTTGCTGCTTGAAAAGTGTGGGTCACTCACTGTAAACTTCTTCTCTTCAATGGAGTTTAAACCTCTCAATATTATAGTGTGTTAGTTTATGGGAAGTGTGGGAGTGGTGGAAAAAAGTAGACTTGAGTGTTCCAGCTTGGGTCTTAGCTGACAGCGTTGTTTTTTCAATTGCTGTTGCTGATGGTGACTTTTTCTTAAAATTGTGTTTCTTTAGGGTGTATAGTGTGTTGAAACATTTTATCACCATGTGCTTATATTTGTATATCTATACAAATCTATGTATGTACATGTTTACATGTAATATATATATTTTATGTATAGATGTATATATTTTATATATCTGTATTATGTATAGATGCCTATATAGATATATTGGTGTGTATAATGGCACTTATATTTTAAATGCCACTCATCATTGTTACATTCAATTAATAATTTTTGGTTATTTCTTGTTCTGTGCTCACCCAAGATGATAATTTTTCTGAGGACTTGACATCCTTCTCCTGCTGCAGTGACAGACAGGTGTCTGTCTTGTAGAGTATTGTTTGCTGCTTAGAGAAAACATGTTAATAAATATTTTGATCAGAAATTAATTTTTATCCTGTAACAGTTTTTCTGATTATCATGGGGTTGATTTTGAATACTCAGGAGCACAGTACAAGCAAATTAATTACAGACTCACAGAAGATCACTGGGTGGCTGAAACTGGCAGACACCTCTGGAGGTGGTGTAGTATGTTCCTTCAGCAGGTCCAGCCCTCTGCTCCAGCAGTATCAGCTACAGCAGGCTGCCCAGTACTGTGTCTACTCTGAGTATGTCCAAGAATGAAGACTCAGCAACCCCTCTATGTAGGCTCCTTCAGTGTTCAGCTACTTTTAATGGATAAAAATATTTTTACTATGTTTAGCTGGAACTTCATTTGGTTTTTATTGGTGCTCATTGCCTCTTTTCCTGTCTCTGAGCACCACTTACAAGAGTCCATGTACATCTTCTTTCTAGATTACCATCAGGTATTTATAGATGTTGATAGTTCATTTGTCACTGAACTTTCCCTTCTCCAGGCTGAGCAGACCAAGCTTCCCCAGCCTCTCTGTGTATAGCCAATGCTGCAATACTTTAATCATCTTTCTGGCCCTTCACTGGGCTCACTCCTGCTATGTCTATGTCTCTCGTACTGGGGAGCTCAGAACCAGACCCAGCACCAAGATGTGCCTTGAAACTTCTGACGGGAGGGGAAAGATCACCTCCCTTGCCCTGCTGGCAACAATATCTTGTCTGCAGCTCAGGATGTCATTGGCATTTAGCACAAGGCTGCATTAGTTAGTATCTTCTGGCAATTCAGGTGTCCACCAGGATCCCCAAGGCATTTTCTGACAAGGTGCTTTCCAGCTTGTCTGTCCCCAGATTGTACTTCTACACAGGATTATTACTCCCCAGGGGCAGTAATTTGCACTTGTCTTTGTTGAACTTCATGAGATTCCTGTCAGGCCATTTGTCTGGTCTGTCAAGGTCCCTCTCAATGGCAGCACAAACATCTGTTGTGCCATCCCCCTTTTTGTGTCATCAGCAAAATTGCTGTGGTGCATTCTGTTCCATTGTCTGGGTCATTAATGAAGGTGTTGAAAAGTGGTAGCCCCTAAGCTACTTAATTAGTGCCTGACCTTGAACTTTGCACCATTGATGACAACTCTTCAAGCCCAGTAGTTCTACCAGTTCAAGGGAACTTTACTGTCCACTTATCTAGCCTATACCTCATCAGTCTGTCTATGGCACTTTATGGAAGACTGTGTCAAGTCTTCCTTACTACAATCAAAAAGAGGAACATCCAGTTCTCATCCCTTAGCCACTGAAATAGTAATTCCCTCAGAGAAGGCTGCCAGGCCAGCTGGTTAGAGCGTGGTGCTAGTAACATCAAGGTTGTGGATTCATTTCCCATATGGACCTTTTACTTGAGTTGTACTTGATGATCCTTGTGGTCCCTTTCCAATTCAGAATATTCTGTGAATCTGTGAATATTATTTCCCCTTATGACTCCCAGTGATCATCTTCTCCATTACATGGTCCATCACCTTCCCAGGGACTAAGATGTGGTTGACTGCTCTTGTTTCCCAGAACCTTCTTTCTGAACATAGGCCTTCCTAAAGAACTTTTATCCGTGCATGGCAGTGCTTCAGTTGTGTGAGTTGTCCCACCTTCTCTTTGTGATCCCACTGAGTCCAGCAGCTGCAATGAGAGACAGATCTCTCATTCCTCCTGTTGTCTTCTATGGGGATGTGCTATGTCCATTTGAACAGCAACTTCAGATAGGCACCCAGTTGTGCATATTTCCAAGTGTGTGTAAAATCATGCTGTCAAAGGCCAGTTTCCACAAAGGAGACTGATGATTCCTGCAAGAATCAACTTTATTTGAATAAAGGGAGAGAGTCCACTAGGCCATACCCCTGTGAGGTCTCTCTTGGGTTTTTGAAAGACATGGCCTCCTTTTATCCTAAACTCCTGACTGCATGTTGCCCTCATCCTTTCCCCACTGGCTGAGGTACTAGGAAGGTACAGCCTTTCTGAATCATCTGAATACTACATATTCCCCCTGTAACATGTATCCCCCCACCATCATTCATTGCATGGCTGTTGGAATTAGCTTTAAGCTCACCCTGGCTGGAGAAGTTAATATTCATAAGTCTTTTAAGCCTGCACATTTTTCCCTGAAGTTCAGACAGCACTTGATTCTACAACAAACTTGTGCAGCTTGATGTTTGTGAAGACCCCCACAGCCATTTTTCCAGAACTTAGCTGATGGTTTCAGAATGAGTTGTGTGTGAAGACATTAACACACATTTCTCCTATTACCAGGAAGATCCTTAAGAACCTCCCTCATACTGTCAACACTCTCTTATTTATGTGCATTAAGGTGAAGGTCCTCCCTGAACATTCTGCTGCTCTTCACAAGGTCTTTTCTGTGCATATCTGCTTTTGCTGGCCAGCTGAGGCCACAGCTCCCTCACTTGTCATTTTATCAACATCTTTGTTCTCTGCCATTCCTAATTTAAAACTCCCCTCATTGATTTGGCTCATCCCTTATCAAAGGTGCTTATTTCTGTGTATGTATTTGTACTGCACATTGGTACTGAATATTACCTGCTAAGTTTAGCATAATTTCCATATTGCTCTGTAAAAATGAAATAAAAGGTTCCCCCATTGATTTACAATGTAAAAATAGTGCCTCATTCAATAAAGAGGAAAGCAAGTTAAAGTACAAGTATGAATAAATCAAGTTTGATTTTTAAAATGTGTTGTAATGGAACTCTGACTGAGTTTCCTTACACTTAAAAAGCCTTCAGTTTAACATAAGCAAACATGTTAATGTGTTCTGACTGTGCTGTGATTCGTGTGGCTGCAAGATTTAGCTTCTCCCTCCCACTGCCTCCCCTTAAGGATATAGCTGGAAGTCTGATAAAGTCAACAAAAAAGATTCCCATTCACCTTAATACACTTTGTGGGCAGACCATTAGAGAACACATAACACTGCATTCTCCGGTGACAGACACAGATAACTGCATTGATATTTGCATACAAATTAAAGAGTAGCAATATAGCAGACTGGTCTTGAGGATTCAACATTATCCCATGTTTTTCCCTTCCACAACCAAATGAAGATCTGATGGGAGAACCTGTGCAAAGTTAATACCATTTCTGTTTTAACTGAAGTGAAAAGATTTGTCATTTTCTACTGTATACGCACAGGGAAATTAAAAAAGTGCATGTTTGGAAACCTATTGTACAGCTGTCAGAAAGCACTAATATATTACCGTGTCCTTATTTTTGCTGCTGTGTTTCTGAATAGAATTAAATTAGTACATAGCCAATTCATACTGCAGCAGCACTTTCTTACATCAGGAGTCTTTAATGTACCTCTAGCCTTGTTAACTTTGGCGAACTAACTACTTTACAATTCATTCAGAACAGGAGGACTTAGTGTTAAGTCCTAGTAAGCATGGTTATCACGTCCTTACGTGTTATCCTGTGTTGCTGTTTTAACAGCCTTTCTGAAATGGTGCATTTTAAAAAAATAAAACTGACTGTCATATTGTACATGTAATTTAAATTCTTAAAAAATTATTCAGATGTATCTATATTGAATAATCATATTAAGTAGTGGCATAGGTTTTAAGGAAGAAAATTTGGGAACTTCCCTTAAAATTGTTTATTTGTCATTCTGTGTTTTCCCTGGAAGAAAACAATGAAGTTGTTATTGCTGCTTACTTCTTGTGCACTAATCTTTGCCTGGACATCTCCAGCAGTGTTAGAAAAATGCAATGATAACTCCTGTTGTTAATGATAGTTCTAGTCACAGAAATGTTATGTGTTAGGTTACAGAGACAAATCTTTAAGGAAGTAAGTAAGAAAATTAGTTGGAGTGCTAAATATATATTTTGGCATCTGTAGGTAATACTAGTGTGAAATGTGCTTGTGAATTATAAGGGAAGTAAGTAGAAAATATATAAACAGGGATTGATAGAGTCATCTGTACTTTTAATATATTTTGCAGAAAATATTAGAAGTTTTAATCATTGTTAATAGTGTTACTGTACTTTGATCTTAATTTAGAAAATCCATCAGCAGTACAGTAAAATTATCAACAAAGCTGATTCTGTTAGATCTATCCTATGGTTGCATTACATCATCATTCCTATTATTGTCTTTATAGGGCTTTTATTACGTTATATAATATGCCCCAAAGTTGTTGCTTAGTTTGTTTACAGTTGTTGCAATATGCTGTACCTGCAGACAGAAAGTAATTTATCAGCAAACATCCTTCATGTGTCTAGGGAGAAGATGCATTTCAGAAAAAAGCTTGCTTCACACATACTCTGCAAGTTCAGGAAAAAGTTTTATCTTTTTCTGATTGTTCCAAGTAAAAGAAAATTAAACTTATGTACAGTTGGTGTACATTTTGACACATACTGCTAAAGAGTTAACTGAATATTGATGAGAAAACAGTGCAGTAGTGAAAATTCATTTATTTTAGAGCAGTTAAAGCATTATAGGGAAAAAGAAAGGCATTCCATTTTGAAAGTTAACTGTTTTGTAAATATTTCTCAGAAGTATCTGATAAATATTTTATATGTAACTTACAGTGTTTGTGAGGCAATTGACAGAAAAATAAATGAAGATAGGAAGCTCATTATCTACAATAAAATTATTTGCATATAATTTTTTAACAGAAGTCATTGTTCTTTTTCTTAATTTCTCTTTATTGTTTGTTTTGCACAGGAAGGAGTTAGAGGAGCTACTGAATCTTTACAGACAAAACATTGAAGATACAACACAGCAGGCTGAGCTGATAAAGCAGCTACAGACTCTCAATGCTGACACAGAAAAAGTACTGCAAGACCAAGAGTATGCTCACACAGCTAAAACAACATCATATCAAAAAGTATGTTATTCTGCTTTATGATCTCAAGGTTCATTTTACTATCCATTTGTACAATATCAATGGACAGAGTAATCAAAGCTCTTTTGCAGTGTTGCATCCTTTAGATCTCTGGGTTTTTATTATTGCTGAAAGTAGGTGAGTATCAGAGTTCAATTGCCTAATTGTATACCAGTATATGTGGCCCTTTCATACATTGAATTGATCAGCCTTAAAAATTAACGTTTCATTTAATTTTAAGAAAAATAGGATTGGATTTCCAAGCATATAAATTTCTTTATCCAATCTGGTTTTAACTGTGTTTTTCTTCCTCTTCTGGAGGATAGGAGCTTTCAATTACTAAATTCTTCAAATTGATTTTTGTAGCTTAGAGGAAGATATTTTTTTCACTTGTAAATAAAGTATTTGTGTGAGTCACAAAGAATTTTAGTGGTTTAAGATACAAAAACCTGCTCTACAAAAATTAATCGGAAAAATTGTTCCCATAGTATCTTTTGAAATGGTTAGCTAGTTCATAAAGTTGGGACAATATGTACATTTGCAGAACAGTTTCATATTTTTGATGATGTCAGGGACCCTAATGAGTTGTCAAACATGCACTATTGGGAACTTTTAGGATTATGAAATTATGTATGTTTTTCCATCTGTAAGAAATATAGAAGATCTGTTGCTTCCTTTTTAGAAAGATTAAGAAGGAAGAAGGCAAGGAAGAATTTGTATAAAAATTTGCACACGCCTTCTAATATCTTGGAACTATTTTCTGAAGTTGTGTATTGCTAGTGTTTTGTCCCAACAACTTTTTCTTCCCTTTGTCATCTTATTTAGAGTATGCAGTTTGTAATAGAATTGTGAAGCTATGCCTGAGTCAAACCGGAATCAATACTGGGTTTCTAAAGATGTGTTTGGTTAGCGTTTTATAGCTCATAGGGCCCAGCTCTTTCTTCTCTACTTGACACTGTACCATGTGATGCTGTTTGCTAAGGTAATTATAAATATTGTGGAATACCAGCATAAAGAGCTGCCGCATATAAAAAGGAGTGGCAAAACCCCCAAACACCCTAGAAAACTCATCAGTTTATTTGACTGCATTGATGATAGATATTAAATCTCTTCTGCATTGCAATAGTAGCCCAGTCAAGCTACAGGTAGACTTTCCATCAAGTTGTTCAGAACATGTACAAGATGGGGGAATTCATCTAGCTGTGTCAAGACAGAGTAAATTCTAGAATGAAAAAAGGGAATATAGGTGTCAGGAGTTGCTAGGTTTTTATTTTTCATTCTTCATTCAATGCTCCTGTAGGTGTTAAATGGATCCTTTGAGTCAGTTAGGAGAAAAAAAACCCCACCAAACCAAAAAAAAAACCATACAAAAAACCCCAAATAAACAAAAAACCAAAAAACCCCCAATCCCCCCAGCAAAATAAAACAACAATAACAAAAAAAAAAGAAAACCTAAAACAAAACAAACCCAAAAACCAACAAAAAAGGTAGAAAAAAGAAAAACAGTAGGCAGTGTTGTCAATGGTGTCTATAAAACCTTATTCTTCCAGACAAGTTCTACAACAATACAATATGAAAGAAAATAAAACTGCATTTTCATGAGACTGTTTTAAAGCATGACAAAGCTCTTTATATAGATTACTTTACCTTGCACAGTGACTTTGCCAGTATTTCTTCAGTATGGGAAAGAGTTTGATCTGTCCTGTGTAAAATAGCTGCTTAAGTAATGTGTAAAATGATGGGTATACTGATATAGCTATAGGGTCAAGCTGCTTCTAATCTGGATTTGGTTTAATATTCAGGGGTGCTTCAGAAAGCTGGTTCACAGTTTTTAGTCAGTTTTAGGCAGGACTTAAAGCTCATACCTATCCTACCTTATAACAAGAATAATGTGGTTTAGAGGATAAGCCTTAATTTTTGATAGCTGCTAAATACTTCCAACTTAGAAAAGACCCTAAAATTTGCTGTTTTGGAGGTGTTGAATTCAATATTTTTTAACATGGAGGAATGAGGTTTACCTCTTAAACCAGCAAAAGCCAACTCAGATCTGCTAAAAAAACACTATTGTGGAACTGCTAAGTTGTCTTCTTGTAAAATATTTTACCTGAAAAAGTGTTGAAAAAAAAAGGTGAAAAAAGGAGAAAAAGGAGTAAGTGAAGTAACTGATGTCAGAGTGGAGTAGAGCTAATGTTTGTGGCAAGTTGAGTTGAGAGAACTTTGGAAGGGGAAAGAAATTCCTTCATCATGACAGTCCTATTCTGTATTTCCAATCAGAACGGTATAAAACAGCCAACTGTAATTGCTTCAAAGTAACATGGATTTTTTTGAACCACTAGATATGCAGTCATACCAAAGTCAAAACAGGCTTTTGGAAAACTCTTGCATCTCTAGAAATAATGCAAAGGTCTTTTTTTTTCCTTGAATGAGGGAGGCTCAAACTATTGCAGACAAATCTGTGTTCTGTTAGTCTTCCCTGCATTAATAATATGCAGTCTGCAACAGCTAGATAAGGATGTGTCAGCTATTCCGTAAATATAGTCACAAAGGAATATTTTGCTACTTCTTCAAATGGCACTGAGCCTATCAGCGTGTACATCCTATGATATATTGTCCCTTACAGCAAGATCAATGACCTCTCTGTTAGTGGTCAGATAGGCACTATGTGCTGTAGCTCAGGCAGTATGGTTGGCTCATGTATTTCAAAGTTCATGTTAACAGAGTACCATTGAGAAAAACAGCTCTTTGTGCTGATGTTGATGTGTAGTATGAAACAGTAGACTGAAAAAAGAAAAAAATATTTCTGATAACTCTGAGATCATAAACTTGCATTGGGTTATGTGTAAATCCATTGAGGACCACAAATTTTCTTTCAAATCCAGCTGTAGTGAGCAGCATGTAAAGTTCTGTAATCTGTTTTATCAAGTTGGATTGACTTGACATGCCTTTTTTCTCTAAGTACAAATTTTAAGGATGCTGTGTTCTACAATAATTCCTTTACATTAGAGCTTTTATGGAAACAAATTGATGCTTATTTCATATTGCAGGTGTAGTTCATATTCTCAAGGGTAGAGAATATTTTTCTAAAATGTGTAGCATCTGCTTTAGTGGTCGCAAATGCTCTGGGGACTTCATTCCTATGCTGGATTTAATGAGACTCAATAGATTTGTCCTCACCAACAATTTCAAGGTGGAGAGATTTCGATCAATACTAGGGATAATAAGACAAGAAGAGACTCTGAAGTCCTTCACCAGCTTATCACAGTTTTCTGAAATTTACAATTTAAGGCCCTTGTTTTTATAATGCAGTACTTTTGCTTGATCTGATGTGGCCTTTTAGGATCCATGTTAATCATACTGATTAGGAGTCTTTCAGTGGAAGACTTTTTAGTGGAGTGAAAACACCATTGTCATTCAACAGGAAATGATAATTTATGTCCTGGAACTTAGCTCTCAAATAAAGAATACCATGAATAGTGGTACCGTGCCTGTCTGCAGATGAAGAAAAGGAATGTACAATAGTTAGTCTAATTATACTATTTAGATTTAGTAATTAGAAATCACAGTAAGAGTTTCCAGTTATGAGGCATTGCAGAAATCTGCATCAAATGCATCGGTGACTAGATGAAGATAGAAACGTGACAGATACTTTTTCAGATGTTAATTTTGTACCTGCATTTGCTTTGCTGGTCCTTCTCATGGTGTTTTGTAGAAGTAGTTTGCTTTGCTTCAAGCCCAAGCAATTGTCATCAGAACATCAACTTACTGTTCTCACCATAATAAGATTAAATTTTACACTTCTCATATTTTTTGTAACTGCAGCAACCTTTAAGCATAGCTAAAAATAAATGTATTTACGCAAGCAGTATTAAGTTATAAAAATAAATACTAAATCTATATAGATCTGTAAATGCTAGTGATAGTGCATGTTCCTATTCAAATTGGAATGAAAAGCCTAAGTTCTTTCACACATGATAAGGCAGGGGAGAAACTCTATGTCCAGTCAAATATGCTGAAGCCCACGTAATTAATAAGTGTGTTGTCATTTTCATGTCTACTTTGGACAAGTTTTGAGGAACTCAGATCTTTAACAGATTCCCACACTAGTTCAAGCTCAGATATTGTTTTCTATTGTTAGAAAGTGTGTTAATTAAAATAGTCTTTGTTTCTTGTATGCTAAACACCAGTACACTTGGTCACATTCTAGGAACTAGATTTTGGCACCAGATGTGCTTACAGTTTAAAGTTGAAGAAATCCTGGGTAGACTGAGTCTCTTAGGGTGATATTAAATTGTGCACTCAAAGGCAATGATTGTCATGCTTGGAAGATTCTGTACTGATACTCTTATAGTTCCTGTGTGTAATGGTGTAGATTGATATCTGCAGAATATTCAAGTATTGGGAGGGGAAAAAGTGAATATAAATAAAGTAAAACTAAATATCACAAATATGCTATGTATAGTCTGTCTGGACTGGTTCTTCAACTTCACCCTAGAATTTCTTCAACTGATTTCTGCCCTTGTCCTTTTCAAATTCTTATAAAAAGCATGGGTTGTAACACTGATTTCTGTGATGGTGCTGTAATAATTTCCATTTCTAGTATACTGTGTCTTAATTTAGACTAACTTTTTCAAATTTGCGTCATTACTATATGTACAATATTACTGTATGTTTGGTTTCATAAACAACTGGATGTGGCACTCAGTGCTTAGTTGACATGATGGTTTTGGTCAAAGGTTGAACTTGATGATTTTGGAGGTCTTTTCCAACCTTAGTGATTCTATGATTCTCTTTACTCAGGTCTCTATAACACACTTTTTTAGGGTGTGAGAATTTTGATAAAAAATTTATACACAGTGTACATATATGGTTACTGTTACATTTTTTTAGATGGATCTACCTCACTGTTAGTTCCTCGCCAGAAATGAAGAAAGTCTCCCAAATGACCCTACTCTCATACTTCAGTTGATGTCATAGAAAAGTTAATGACAATATCAACTAAATACCTTTTGGATCATGGAACTGAAAAATGTACCCCGGCTATTAGCTGGCATTTAGTGCATAGGAGTAATCTAAACCTACTTTAAAATAAAACCTGCACACTTGTTAGTATTGGTAATTTTTTTCAGCTGTTTTACTCTGCAGGTTTTTTTTCCATCTGTGCTTTGTTTCTGCCTAACATACCATCCAATAAATAGCATGGGTTGATTATTTAGTTTTACTAGGTTTATTTTTTTAGTTTCTCGGCTTTCCTTGGTCTGACCTAAGGTAATTTTGCCATTACACATGTGCAATATATGTCAGTATTTCCTCATTCTACCATTATCAGGGTGTGAAGTGTTTTCTATTACATGTGAGCAGGCATTACAGTCCCATGTTTTGTTTCTGGAAGTCCTGGCTTTGGTTTGACATGTTTTGCTTACTTGATGGCATATGTTTTCTGTTTCAAGTAACTCTTCATTGGTGTACCAAAAAAGGGTCTTCTGATGAAATCAGGTAAATCAATACAGGAAATTGTTAGGATAGCTGAGAAATGTGGAATACTTTATTCTTTGTATAATTCAGCTAACCATTTCTGACTGATGAATAATGCTCTTGTGTCATATAGACTAGATTCATTACAGTATACTGATTTCTGATACCTTTAATATTTTCTAATTTGTTTTTAAATACCTTCACCTGTGCTGCCTGTCAGAGAAAGGACAGCTATAATGTTCTAAGAAGAAATTCTCAAAGTACAGTCAATCAGCAACTTTTGCTGAACACTTGTGTGTTGCTTGCTAGTGCTTCTTTTTTTCCACTATCACATGTGGCAAGATGTAAGGAATTATTTAAAATATATTCCTTTTTACTTTTATCCTAGAAATACAACTTATTTTTGTAAATTTTGGGGATTAAAAAGTTTAATGGGTAAATCTCATGTCTTATTTGCATTCAGATAAGGTATAACCATTCACATACATACAGTCAAGATTCCACTGTTTTTTTCTGTGAAGCTTGCTGGTTCTGAGATAAATGATGTACAACATGTTTGGTTTTCTTTTGGCTGTTCTATGCAATATTCTGTCTCTAGTCCTCTGATCTCTGTTTTACATCTTGTTTCTCTACACCTGACTTTATTAATGGTTGATTATTTCATCATGCTGGGCAATTCTGAATACTTTGGAATGTGCTTACTCTGCAATGTGATTAAATATGGTGCTTCTCCTAAAATTGGGTCAGAAATTAGCATTAAACCCAAAATAATCCAGTGTAAATATTAAGCATTTATTTGATATACAAAGCAGAAAAAGATGAGGAGCCACAGGGAAATTTGGAAGCTGTTCCGATTATCTGTGTTATTTTCTAACAGATAATTTCCGTTTTTAAATTTCCTGATGCTAATTTCCTTATAAAAAGAATCTGAGTATTATCAACTACTACTGAATAGTACATTGGTGTTGTTTAAGAAAGTATATAAACCTTAGTTTAAAAAGAAGAGTAGTGTGAATATGGTTTTTACACATAGATTTAGCTAGCTTTATACTTGAACATGTTTTTGTTAGTACTGTTTTCAAAGCGGGAAAGGTTGGAAAAGTTTATTCAAGTCAAAAGACCTGCTATTTGTCTTGTCCTGACAAATGCTGACTACCAAAAAAATCCATTAGCTACATTAGGGGATGTGGCTGCCAACTAGGAAAAGGCATCATATTTTTGATGTTCTCCATTCATCTTACTAGGATGCTACCTTTCAGATACTATAATTACAACCACTTAAGTACTGCTAGTCATAAAACCAGCAAATTGTCATACCAGTATGATCTAGCTAATGAGCTTATATAGTTATAGCTGGAAGTAACTGTGTCTTGATGTTCCATTCATTTGGAAGGACACTGTATAAAAATGCATGGTTTTGATAAATGAACTGTTTATGTTCCTGTGAGATACTTATTTTCACAAGAAATTGACTAATCTTGAACCTGCACTTCTAAAGATGATGTAAGCATTCTTAAATATAAATATAAAAGAAAGATCCAATAGGCACAAAAATTTCAGTGCAAATGTTCAATGATTTGGACTCATTTGAAATATCAATCTATCTGGAGTTCAAATTAATTTTGCCTGAGAGACATGATCTCTGATCTGCCTTGGAAATAGGCAAGAAGTAATTCACTTTGTCCTAAGTGGATTTTGAGAGCCCATGGGAGTAGAAAATGATAGGAGGAATGAAAGGTTGATTATTGTTTCCAAATGTCTCACAAAATGTTAGGTAGTTTCCCAGTCTAAAAGCTGTGATCATTTTTTAAAGGTTTTAACTCCTAAGTGGTATAAACAAATGAAAGAGAGAAAGAATTGCATCACTTAAATAAAAGTGACAACACAAAGAGTAAAATAAGAGTCATTCTTGCATTCTGCTGTAACAAATACCACAAATTTTGTTAACATGCAGTCTTGCTCTGGTTGAAAGCCTGGAGTATGCCTTTTGGGAATTTATCATAATGCTCATTTTTGACTGGATTTTGATTGCAGCCAAAATTCCCATTACCAACTTTACAATTCTGTATAATTTTCAGAAAGGTGATTATTATTGTGTTGGTTGCACATCTGGGGTTTCTGGAGGGGGAAAAAACAGTGATTACATTCTCTGACCTGTTAGATAACCAGAATTCTGGTAATTTGTGACATTCTGAAGTCAAATGTGATTAAGAGGAACCTTCTAGCTCATTCAATTGTCTCTTGACTGCAACATTAGAATATAATGGATTTGGAACAAAAGCTTGGTTAACAAGAAACCAAAGCAGTGTGGACACCTATTAGTTCCCCTATAATATTTTTTTAAGCCATCATTCTTTAGAAGAGAAGTTGGTTTAAGTGCAATTTAATCTCTGCTATGAGATACTGATTTCTTGAGCATGTTCAGATTAATGCCTTGCTGAAAGTTCAGCCTGTGGGACATGCTAACAGTCCATCTACAAGGTATCTTCTTCATATATTGAATAGCTATGAGTGTAATACATCAGTATTGCATGTGTTTTTTCCTGGGTTTGAACTTTTCTTGCTGTTCAGATTATGCTGAGTCAGGCAAAAATGAGTTTTTTAGTGTCGGCTTTGTTAGCGAGAATATCTCTGTTTTCTTCCTTTAAAGGTAAATATCTTTTTTAAATATTGCAATCTTAATCTAGTCAATGTGGCACTTGTGTTGGTGAGAACAAACTTTTGCTTCATTGCATGTGGCTATTCTGGTAATATGTATGATGAAAAATTTCAATCTGCCTTACAGAAAATTTCTACTTACATTTTACTGTGTATGCGTTTACTCATACTGTATGCATTTACTCATAGTGTACCATAGCTATTACCCTGTGAATAATAAATATACAAATATATTTACTGAACTGAAGCAGTCATTTCTGCCTTGACTCCTACTTTCTATATGTGTGCAGACACCAAAGACAATGTCACCAAAGAGCTGTTACATGTTCAAAGACCCTTAATTAACAGGCATGTAAAAGTTTCCATTTGTAAAAGTAGCATTTGACAGGTATGAGTGTTCTACCTAATACAGAATTCACTTGCGCTTTTATAGCAGTATCATAATTTCTGATTATGAAGTTTTTAAAAGTAGTCAGAATAGAAAATATCAGTAAAGCAATGGAAGTACGTAGATTGCACATGTAACTTAAGATGTAACTTAAGATTATTAGACAAAAAAAAGCAGATTTTTAACTAAAATAAAAAGAGTATTATGAGAAATACGTAAAGAAAATATTTCAAAACTGCACCATTGTTGTCTTGCAAAAATCCATCAAGATGTATTTTCAGAATATGACTTACTGGTTTTTAGCATTACTTTTTCAGTGATTTTTGATTTTTACTACTCTACGTAGTAGAGTCTTTAAAATACTGAATTTGACTGAAATATAAATGGTAAAAGAACTTAGCTGGACAGGGTAACTGTAGTTTATTTTGGCAGTTCTAGATTTAGTCCAGTATACTTACTATTGCAATGTGAATAGTTGAAGTCCACGTCTGAGCTTAACTTTCTGTCTTGGTAATGATACAGCATTAAAAAAAGGCAGATATCCCATTTTAACTGTGGTCTTGTAAATTCCATTTTACAGTTTTTGATCATTTCAGTTGCTGAAACATTCCTAACAAAATGCTTTTTACATTACAATTATTTTGGCTTTGCTTTTAGAAAACATATTAATTTAATTTGTATGGAATAAAAACTTCTCCGTCTTGCACCCTCTATGGGTCAAAACTTGACAGAGTTGTCTTCCAGTTTTTAGAAATACTCAGTTCATTTAAAAAATAATTTAAAATCATCACAAAGATGTCAAGATGTAATTTTTAAAGGAACTAACAAATACTGTAGTAATGAAGTGTTTGTAGTAGACAAGATTAAATTAAATCATAGTGGATATTATTGCTGTGTAACACTGAAGCACATCGAGAAAAGCAAAAGATTCATCACTGTTTGCTTGAAGGCTTAGGCTTTGGAGAAAGTAATATGGAACTGAAATTGACCAATTTACATGACACAACGTGCTGAGTAAATAATTAGGCTTTAATGATGGAAAATACCAATAACATTTTTCAAATGGTTGTATTCCCCTAACTGCAAACTGTCTGTTATTTTGAGATTATTACCCTTATAATAAGGACTAGTATAAATTATAGCTTGCAAAGTTTAAGTTGTTCCATGCTCAGATATGTAATAGAAAAGTAAAAATATTTTTTAGTGTTTGAAACACATAGGTAACTATAATTTTAACTTTGCATGTGCAACACGTGGGATGTTCAGTATTAATGATGTACTTTTAATTTTTGTTATTTTTTAATATCAAATTAATTATGGTAGCTAGTGCAAGACTGTGTCTGGTTGTTTCTCAGTCAGAGAAACAGTAATAATTTGTTACTTTCCAAACATGTTTTCTTATACTAATGTGTTGTGCAACTGTATTTGCATTGTTTTGTATACATGTTTTTAAACAAGATGCAAAGGAGAAAATACAGGTATTTTTAAAAGTATTATTACTTTTCTGAAAGTCTATAAAGTTTTGAGCTGCACACATGCTGAGGTAATACACATACAAGGACTGTGTAATGGGTGGTTCTTGGCCTCAGAAAAGCTGTGTGGCATTATAACTTGTCTAATGAAGTCTGTGAAGTCATTGTTGCTGTTGGGATTGCAGTATACTAGCACTTGATCACCATAAAATGCAATTTCAGTTATATCTGGGTTTGTTTTACTATGACAATTTGGAACTTCACCTGCAATGTTGTATGTATGCCAGGATGCAGACATGTGTTGTCTATAAAACAAGGAACAGTGATTTTGTGCAGCTTTTGAAATTACTTTTAAAGAAGGAAAGAAATGCACTGTACCTTAGGAAGCAGTTTAAGTTTTGAAAAGTAATCTACATCCTATTCTACAACGTTAAAAAGATAGAAAGAAAAAAAGAAGAATGTTTGAAGAATAGTTTCATTTTCATTTAGTTTACTCTGACATTCCATATATCTATTTTCAATGTACAGGAATCAAAAAGGACCAAGATACTGAAAATGTGGGGTTTATAATGCAAAGAGCAACCCAACTTTAACTACTCTATAGTGGCACTATTCATGCTGCTATAATAAAACTTAAGAACGTTTAGTGATTTTTTTTTCTCTACAATTATTCAAAATTACATTACCCTTACTGAAAACTGAATGGCTTTTAGTGGATTAATTAAACTGTAGCTGGTTTGCCATCTGGGTGCTGCTTGTTTAGCTCCTTTCTCACAGGAAGATTTTACACTGAATAAAGAATATTTTTTTTTTGTTAGAAGACAGCTGCCAGACAAAAATTTTTAAAATAGAAATGATACATGGGCTATTAATTGTTATCAGGTTAAGTTTTGGGTTATGAAGAGGAAACTACTAGGATATTTCTTTCCAATTTTCAATTTCTTTTCATTCGTCCCCACACACCCCCATACCCCCCTCATTCCACGTTGCAAAATGCACAGGCTCTTAAAATATAAAATCTGTTTATAAATGTACGAGAAAATAATTATATTTTACAGCAAGATCACCCATGACATTATGTTGGAGTCCAGGGTATAGGCTAGATGCAGAAAAGAAAAAAAAAAGGAAGGGGGGAATTAACTAAATCTGATTTTTATGGCTCAAGTGGTTTCATTAAATTAGAGTGCTGTGTGCTACTGTTCATTAATGAACTTGTGCCATATGCTTTAACTGTTCTGGTCAATAGCTGATAAAGAAAGGCTTGTGTTTAAAAGAAAATGGATAAAAATATCTTTGTGATGGGCTTTTATCAAAGGACTTACTTTGAATTCAGTAACTACTACTGAGGCAATATGGCTCGCAATTTGCGACCCAAAGGTAGTCATACATTATTGGAATACAGCCTACTGCGCTTCACATTACACAGATGTGAAGGCCTGATTATAGCTGCTTCATAATTAACAGTGATCCGATTTGTTTTGTGGCATAAATGGTGCATGTGTAGAACATTAGCCATGGCACTCTCATTCAAATTCAACTCAAGGGCTCAGCGGCAGGCGGGTCACGAGCTTCAGGGAGTAGAAGCACAAGCTCCTCCATATGTTCTTGCTGCATCTTACTATGGCTATGAGTGCAAGATAAGTTCCCCAAAGAACCTAATCGTGTTCTGTAATTACAGCGCGGCTTTCTGCTGGCTAGAAATGAGGGAGAAGCTAAAACACTCCCTCATCAGATAATTTGTAAATTACTTTACATGGCGGATGCCGAACTCAGTTGGTTTTCAACTGCTGAAATTATAAATAATTGTAACAGATGTGGCAATATGGCTGGCCTCCAATAAATGAGGCCCTTGATAATTTGGCCGACCCTTTGACAGGCCAATTTAATAAAATGTGAACAAAATCTTCTTGCTAATAATTTATCATCCCTTTTCCCAATAGAATAAATTTAATTACCCTAGCAGTTAACAAGGTCACACCCAGATGCCAAACTCGGCTACAGTTTTGATAATGCAATCAGGAATTGAGAGGTGATGACAGCGTTGTTGTTTTTTTCATTACCTGGCTTCACATAAACACAGGTGGCGTAGCTTTCTTGTCAGTTTTTAATAATTACAGGCTATTATGGAATGCATAGTTAGCAGATTGAAAACCACACTTTAGTGAATTTGTTTGAGTATGATTGAGATTCTAATGTACAGAGATGATAATGCATAACAAGCACAGTCCCTAGTTTACACCATTAGTGTACAGGTTTGGTTTTTACTTGTGATAATAGTGTAATAGTTCAGTAGACAACAAAGTTCCTTTTTTGGAGCAGCCTCACCATCATATAAAGGTTTATATTTTTATCTTTCTAGTGCTGAAACTCAGTAAAAACTCAGAAAAATGTGGTTTTTTAAACTTACCTGGTAACTTCCAGTATAGAGATACATCTCTGTCTATCTATCTATCTGTCTGTCTATATCTTAAGATAGTTTAAAATCTTTGAAGAAAAACTGTCTTCATTTTGGTGTATTTGGTCTAGTTAAATCATCTGGTAATCAGTTTATAAGCTTTTTAGAAACTAAAATGCCAGAGGAAATGCTGTTAGAGTTCTTAAGAAAAAAGAAGAAAAAGCTGTAATACTTACAAGAAACTTCTAAACCACAGTTGTAAAGCTTTGTTCCAAGAGTATAAAGATATTTTAATTAATGTTTACTTCAGCTTCTGTGGTATTACAGTCTGTTTTTAATGTCTACTAATTATAATGTATTAAAGCAAATAGTACTGATGTTTTCAACTTTTGCTTTCTGTGCTATGATTGGTTTTATGGAAAAATACTTGGTTTTATTGTGTACTTGCCAAAAAAGTTGCCAGTTGAACAAATGCATGAAGAAATGAGTGGCTAGTTTGACAAAAAGGCTTAATGAAATCCAGCCCTGTCTTTATGCTTTCAGTGATTATTCTTCTAAGTGCTTTTCCAGACTACAAAATGGTTTTCTTATCTTGTAATTGCATATTTTTTCCCAATAATTTGGGGCATTAATTGTATACCAGGTGGTCTAATCTCCCTGATGAATAAAATAAATCATTCATACTGGGTTTGGGAAATCTTTCTGTTGTAGTGGCTACATGGTCTTCAGAAAGGAATTACATCCTTTTTTTCACCTCCCTGTTTTTCTGATCATAGGTGATCAGAGTGTTCTTTTTTTATATTATATAAATTATGTGAATTTGGGAGGACGGCAAATATAAGAGTTATGAAGGTGAATGGATTGTGTAAAACCCTTTTTTTGACTTGTAGCGCATTTTGGCAGCTCAAGGGGACACATGAGATCAAGGTCCAAGCTGAGTAAGTTGCTTTTCAAGACTTGTTGCCCATTTTAGTTGTATTTGCAGTGAATAGACGTGAGGCTGTGACAATGGGATGCCCAAGCTGCAGAAAGGAGTTTGCAAAGGATGCTGTGGTGAGCACTGCCTCTGACTTAGCTATGCAGCTGTCTAACTCAATAACAGAATAAGAGGAAACTCCTTCTCAACATTTCATTCCTCATGGCTTTGCTTCACATATGGTGCTGGATTCCAGGAGTTTTGACTGAAGAAAACTTTGAGGTGTGGGTGCCACAGGTCAAAATTACTGTTTTCCTAACTCAGATATTCTGGTAATCTTGTACACCTGTTCACTGGTCTGAGCTGTGTGTCTAAATTCTTCTCTGTTGCTGAGACTTTAGCTTTTACTAAGCCACGGTGTGCCTCTTGACCAGTTTGAAGCAGAGTTGAGCTTGCATATAACTCGCAGAAAGACTGTCCAGGCTCCTTTTGTTCTCTACTAGTGTTGGTACAGTGCAGTTGGTGTTAGCAGAGCTTTATGCTAAGAAAGCTGAGCACATGCACCCAATAAGGAACAGCAGAACACATTAGGCTGTGTAATTAGTCCTGAAACTCTTAGATATCCATTCCTTTGGTACTTGCTGTCTTTTGCCAGTTCAGAAAACTCATGCAGAATAGAAGTATGATGGAGCATAGCTGTATTTTTTCCATGTTGTTTGTAGTGTTTTTGATAGGTGACAACAGTGGTATTGTATTCCCTTCTGTCTAAGTGCAGTGGATGATTCCCCATATGCTACATGTTTGTGGCAAAGATGGTGCTTAGGCTTCAGCTTGATTAATGCATCCAGAAAACCATCAGCTGAGTGTCACTGTGAAAAGACATGTAAGAGTAGTGAGAAATCTACTTGATAGAAATAAATATTTTCTTGATTATATTTGTTGTTTAAAACATAATTTAAAATTCTGACATTTATTTGGAATACATATTTTGCCTGTAAGGTAAGTTTCAGTGTCACAATAGACACATGATCTTTCATAAAATAACGTGATATAAACTGATTTTGTTGTTTGAAAGAGAAAACCATTACTCTTGTTAAGCTAGAACTTGTAATACAGTTGGGACTCTAAGATGCTTAAACCTGAGAGAAAGGTTTTCATTTGGTGCACTCCGCATGCAGAAGGATAGACTGTGAAGATGATCACCACTGTGTGTACACTGAAACAATTGTCTCATAGAAATTTCAGGTTTAGACATGGAATTCAGAATAGACTTTAGCAAGTAAACCTTCATGGAATTCTCTGTTGAGTTACTCTGTGAGTTACAGTTTCAGTTCATAAAATGAAAATATACAATGATCATACTGAGGCAGAAGCTGTTGAAGAACCTTTCAGATTGGGATTTTCTGGATTGAAGATTTTTGATCTTTACTATGAAACTGGATTCCATCCTTCAATGTTGAATGATTTATGTAGTCAAGAAACTCAGTATTCTGGTTTTTTTTTTCCTGATAGTGTTAGGATTTTTAAATCAGACTTCCATTATAGTCCGAATTATTTGCCATTTTGGCCTTATTATTTGTAATACTTCCCTTAGTCCTTAGATTACAAATTAGAGTTTAGATGTAAAGCTAGAAGGTGAAAAGCCAAGAGAAGCTCACATCTCTCTTTGAGGATCTGATGGAATCACTTTTCACAGAATCATGGAATGGCCTTTCTTGGAAGGAACCTAAAGAGCATCTAGTTTCACTCCCCCGTGGCCATGGGCAGGGACACCTCCCACTAGACCGGATTGCTCAAAGCCCCATCCAACCTGGCCTTGAACACTTCTGGGGCAGGACATCCACAGCTTCTCTGGGCAACTTGTTCCAGTGTCTCACCACTATCACAAACAAGGATTGCATCGTAATATCTGATTCAAATGTCCCCTCTTTTAGTTTGAAGTCATTGTCCCTTGTCCTATCACTACATGCCCTTGTAAAAATGTTGTTCTTTATTCATGCATATATCTTGAAACTCTGTCTTGTTCATGGAGTCATGTTTTTATACAGAAGAAGATGGTTGTTCTCATCGTAACCAAATCTTTTTACTAAATAATTAACCAAAGATACCTAGAGCACAGAAGTCTGGAAGTATAAAGTTGGCATGACTCCAGAACAAAGGACCAGAGAGGGAAATTTCACAGAGCTTTTTTGTCTTGGGAAGGTCTGCTTTCATGTGTAAAATATAATGTTTTACATTTTCTTGGTATTTGAATAAACAAAGTCTTTAGGCTAGGAGAATTAAAACAATATTTCTCAATTACTCCAGGATATGTTAAGTTTAATGGAAAATTATATGCAACTCCTTTTCAACTGGACTCCATTGATGAGTGAAACTTTAGTTTTTAAATTGATCTCATCAGGTTATATCTGGCTTCTTAGAATTTCTGAAAATGCAGAAATTTGACAGGTATACTTAAAAAATTGAGCAGGTTGTCAGGATACCATAGACCCCAATTCTATAGGTAAGTATGTTTTGGTAACATATTACTTAATATTTTGAGGTAAAAACATAGGCATTTTGCAGGTGTAAGTTAAGATCTGTGACTGGATTTGTTGGATTTAGTTTCCCAAGGAATATGTCTGTATAGCCATGTACACAGACTGTTGTAAGGGTTTTATTAGAAACTGTGCCTTTACGGTATTTTATTTGAAACAAATATCACAGCATGGCGATTTCTAGGGATCTCCTTTGGAAGAAGAATAGAGTTGGAAATAACCTAAAAAACAAATGAATAATAATACTGTTCATGTATTGGTCCTATTGAAGTCAATTGCAGAACTTGTGTAGCGTAGAGGAGCATGGTTTTGATGTAGTTTGTGTCTGTTACATGGAGTTAGGTTTTAAGGCACTCAGCATTTCATTCTTTAAAGAAAAAAAAAAGTAGTGATACAATAATAAGTTAATCATTTGTGAAATTTTTGTAATTCTTATGGGTTAAAAGTCAGCAGCAGTGGTTGGACTTGAGGATATTGAAGGTTCTTTTCAACCTAAATGGTTCTATGAGCATTTAACAGTTGTTACTTTTTAAAGTAACAGTAATGTGAATTTAAATGGTTGTAACAGATTGGAGTTGCTAACTCTTTTGAGTTGCTAATATAATTGCAAAGCTTATGTTCCACATAGAGGTCTTTTTTTACATGCAACTGAGAAATCAGTAAGATGTGTGTGTCAAGTTCGTTGGTGTATTTCTCATTTGTAAAAAGAAAGAATAAAGTTCAAGTAATAAAATCCAGTTCCAGAACTTAAGTGTAACTACATTTCCTTTATCTACTGACACCATTTCTGTTTTCTAGGTTTTGTTGGATTTTTTTCCTTTTTATATAGCGCTCAAGTTTTGTTCAAATGAACATGAAGTCCAGTTTCCTTTAAAGCATTCTTTTGATTGCATGGGCTTGTCTACTCCTCATTTTCCTGTTTTCCTTTTTTTTTTTTCCCTGTGTGTTAAAAAGCTAATGTTTATAAATGGGCCTTTTACTCATCATAGGTGGTAATGACATCTGTTTGCAACTATATATGGCCTAAACTATGCAAAATAAGGAACTGAATTTATAATCAACAAAAGCATGGGCAACTTTTACTCTCTGACAAGTTTTTTACATTTATTGTATGAGAAGAGTTGTGTTTTTTTCTAAAACAAGTGCCCAATATCCCTAATTTCTAATTTATCTGTTGAAATTGTGAGTTTATATTAGGCTTTATGAAAAGCATCATATACCGCATATAAATAAAATGGCTATGCCCATTAGTCTGTTTTTGAAAAATAGTAAGCTTACTAAGGTGTTTGCTTGATTGATTTTAATCAACTTTGGACCACCTCATTTCTTGATTGGCATGAATTTGGAGATTTATTTACTTAACCTTTTTTTTACACTGCTTTTTCTGATTTTTGTCAGTATACCTGCCTTTTTTTACATAGGGAATACCAGTATTTGAGATGGTAGTACCAAGGGACAATTATACCAAATTTTATCTTCTCTCTTGAAATACGTGTTGGTCTTAAGAATATGCTCAAACAGTTGCAAACAAGTGATGTTGTCAGGACATTGTTAATAAGGGATAAAACAAGACTTCTAGTTGGTCTTACAAACATGTCTTCTGGATGAAGTTTGTTGATTGAAGGCTTTACTGCTTGCCAGATACTTGTCATTGCTGTCAAGAACACCACTGCAATAGAGTTTCTTGAGTTTCCCCTCATCAGTTCAGTACAAGGTCAGCTCAAGCCACTTCCATTGATTTTTTAAACTAACCAGCCCTTTATAGTTATGCAGTCTGTTTGGGAGGCGGTTTTCATCATTCCTTCTCCAGCAACGGCACTGAGGTGCTAACCTCCAGCTGCCTGGATGCAGTGATGCAGTGTGGGAGTTATACCATCTTTGGCACAGCTATTTGAAGATGAATGTCTGTCCCCAGCCCTAAGGCACTGGAGGAGGTTTAAGCTGAAGCATTTTGCTTTGTGGTTGCCGTAAGGTGACACAATGGACATATTGCTGCTGCCTTCACTAAGCGAAGGAAGTTTTGCCCAGTACCTGTAAAGGAGTGGGGAGTCATCACAGACAGGTAATGGAAACTCAACTGACAAGGAGTCAGTCGTCAAGCCATGGTAACTTGATCACTCTTGGTCACATGTACACAAGTCTGCTACTGGATATCAGGGATGTAACTTAGAGTAGCTGCTACCAGTGAAATGTGTCCTGTCTGGACAAGTTAGGTAACTAAGCCAAATTGATCGGTGTGCAGGAGCGTTGTATTGTGCCAAGGAATTGCTGCACATGGATAGGAAAGGTCCTGGAATTTTAATGAAATAAGGCATCAACCTTTAGTAACACTGTGACCTAGAATCTATTTTTGTGGTCTTCAGTTTGACCACAACAGTTGTGCTGTGTTTAAGGATGTAACAGGTACAAGTTGTAGCTTTACATCAAAAAAGTACTTTTCTGAGACAGTTTTTAACTAACAATATACTTATTTACAGAATATACAATTAAAAGTTTTTTGTTAGACCAGTGATACTTGCAACTTGAAGTTTCACCAGAAACAAGTCCAGAAGGTGCAATATTTTGTCAAGAAACTTTGATGGCATGTGACATACAAAATACCATCAAATAAGTAGAATAAGTTACTGCAGAAGAAACATCTGTGTAAAACAACCATTTTTAAGAATGCAAATTTGGATTTGGAAAATGTGGTAGTCTGAAAATGTTTACATAATATTTTGAGATCTGCTTTTGATTATGGATTCATGAGTCATTTATAGAAGCAGAATTATTTGCATCTTTTATATATTTCCATAATATTGTTAATATGTTTCTCCAGGCAGTTTTATGTAAATGGTATGTTATGCCTCTGTTTTTTTGATATCAGTATAATATACTGTCATTTTCTAAGTATTTCAGCAATCTTTTTAAAGTGAACTGGAATGCTGTAGTACAGTGCAAGAATCTGAATTTGAGCTTTTGTAGAAAAAATTGAAAAAAGCAGGTCTTAACCTAGCAGAACATAATTTGTACACTACAGCTACTCTGGAAAGCAACAATCTAAGGACTGGAAGAAAGCGTGAGGTAGGGTAGTTTTATTGTCTAGTGTATTTGTGTCTAAGGCTGGTGAAGCCAAACATTTTTGCTCAAGGGTGCAGATAATAATTTTAATATCTGTTGACGCTGCTTATAATTCTGGAAGCTTGTTTGAATAGTTCCTGTTTTATCTGCCAAAGACTTGTTAAAATAGCTGTTGGGAGTAGAAGGTTTTACCTTATTAAATACTGAATAAGGGATTCTTAATTAAATGAACTGTTTGAAAGATAAATTCTTTGTAGGTTTGCTAAAATGAATATTTATCTGATATTTTGTGGTCTTTTTCAGAATGACCATCTTTCACTGTAAGGAAAATGAGAGAAATATAAATGGTTACTATGATTTTTTAAATGAAAAAGATTTTTTTTTCCAAAATCTTGATTTTTAGAGTGAGATATAGTATTTTTTCTAGGAAAAATGACAAAAATGTCCTTTGAAGTTTGTACTTTTAACTTTGTAGATTGCTGGATTGCCTCTTTCATGGTGTCTCAGTGTTTAATTTAGGCATAAAATAATAACAGCTATAAGTTATAGTAAATGAATGTCTGCAAATAATTCTGTGATTTAAATCTATCTATTAAAATAGCTGAAATCATGATGCTTTTCAGTGTGTTCAGACTCTTCCTCATCTATTTTTATTGTGATTATGTAGAGTATGGGAAGATCTCTTGGAAGAGATCGCCTTAACAAGATTGCAAAGGTGAACATGATTCTGAATAGTATAAATAATGTACAAGGGTAGACCATCATGTCCACTTCCTTAGAAACCTTTTAGTTTATCCACATGTGGTATCTCATAACATTTTCTTTGAAAAATGCATGGCTTGTTCTTTCTTAATGCCATGTACTGGGTTCTAGTTTTAGGAAAATACATACTTTAGAACATTTGTTCAGGAGCATGTGGTGGCATTTCTGTGAAAATGTGCTTGAGAAAAACCAAAATGCTACACAGGCAGTGCATAGGAAAGAACAGAAGGTGAGAAACAGCCTGTTAAACACCAAGGTCAGGAAGGAGGAGAGGGAGGAATTCTGTCACATGCTGGGACAGGTATTTCCCTGCAGCCTATGGAGAGGATCACTGGAGCAGATGTCAACATTATAGTTTGTGGAGGAGCTCAGAGCAAATGGATATTCACTCATAGAAGCCACAGCTTGTGGAGGGGAGGCGATGCTGGAACAGGTTCCTCTCTTACATGAACTGTGGTCCATGAAAACCCGCTCTGGAAGAGGTTTATCCTGAAGGACTCCAGCCTGTGGAGAGGCCCAGTGCTGGAGCAGGGAAAAGCGTGAAGAGAAAAGAATTGCCCAGTAGGAACTGTTATGGATTGATTGTAAACCTTCCACCTGCATGGCTCAGCAGGTGGTAAAAAAGTCAGGAGTTAGAATGGAATGAAGTTGTGCCTGGGACATTAGGAGCTCCGTCTGGGTAGGGAAGAAGGTGTTGATTCTTTTTTTTTTTCCCTTATTTCTTACTGCCTAAATATATTTTAAGTGGCAATAACTTAAAATGATTGTCTTCAAGTCGATTCAGCCCATGATGTTGAGTGGTAAACCCACAAGCTTTATAATCCTGTCTTCTCCCTCTCTCCTAGTGAGGAAGGAAAGTGAGAGCAGTTGAGTGGGTGTTTGACCCTTTGCCAAGGTTAGCCCTCCACAGTGTCGTTTTCTGTTTCCTCAGGGGAAAGTAAATAAGACTGCTGTGTTTGTCGTGAGCTGTGTCAAAATAAAGCAATTACACTCCCTTGATTAAAACCGAATACAAATTTTAAAGCCTATTGCAGAAAATCCCTTCCTGTTTTGATCTGAGTCATGCTCTTTCAATAGTCAAGATTGTTTGATATGTCCAGTTTTTCACAGATGCACACAAGTCTCTATTAAAAATTTTGGGAACTCAATTGATGAACTACAAATCCTTGTATTTAGGCAACAAAGTAAGTGAAATTGTGGAAATATTCTAGATTTTCTAAATTAAAAAAGGGGGTACTGCTGCAGTAGTATTTTACATTTTACCCTTTCTCCATTTCAATGAAATATCTTCTCATTACTTCATTTTTCAGTCTTTTATGCAAAAATTATTTCTGACAGAAGTTATTAGCACATGATTTGACAGAAAAATTATGTTGGATGTGCAGTCTTTGTTTTAAAAAGATGATCCTTTTTACTTTACAAAGAATGTTGTGCTTTCCCTTCATTCCCACTTATGTACATTCCCAGAATACAAAGAACAAATAAGCATGGAATCGCTTCTGATCAGAATGACTCTGCTTTGATGACTTACTGCTGTAAAAAGGTTTTGAAGTTTTTGAAAGAAGGAACAGTTGGAAAGGTGTTAAAAAGAAGAGCCCATTACAAACCAGAAACTTGGCACTACTGTGATAAATTGGGAGGTATGGCCACACGACTGCATGCTTCCAGCTGTGTTTGTATATGTGCAACAGCATATATACATCAATAGCCTTGTGTTGGTTTCTTTGTGAATTGCAGAAATCCACATCCCTTGCCTAAAGTCATACAGAGTAACAGAAACAACTTATTCTGCAAGAGTTGGTTAAAAGCTTTCTTAAATATGCTTGTAATGTCTTTCTCCATGAAGTTAAGTGTGTACTTAGAGGCAGCTGTAACCGTCATAGCCCAGTCTCTGTGCAAAGCAGTATAGGTGTTGTGTATGAAGACTTGGGGGTCAGTTGCTTGACCTTCCTAGAGCTCTTTTTAGAAGCTTACACTTTGTACCTTTTTGAGCTTTGTGTGATTTCTGTTAGCTGATTAAACTGACATTCATATGTCTGCTGGCTAATTCAGTAGGGTTTTAGGGTTTTCTTATAGCTAGGCTTTCCCATGGTATGGTGCATGGGAGTAACAATTGCCTTTTATTCATACACATTCTATGTCATTCTTCTAAGTGTGTAGTGTCAAGATACTGAGAGGTGTGCCAACTTGCAGTACTGGTAAAGTTCCTGTTGAAATGTAGAAATTGCTGGTTTTCTTCCCTAGAACCCCACCTGTATCTGGTCAGTCACCTTCATCATTGGTGAGAGTGACTGACTGTAGTGGTTTTGGTTCAAAATCTCCATTACTTACTTATTTTCCTTCTGTGAGATAAGAATTAGGATAAAGCAAAGCAGGCACAAAATTAATTTTTGGGCACAGAGCAGCGATAGGGGATACACATCATAAAGTCACCCCAAGACACTGTCCAGATGCAGGCCTCAATGATGTTTCTGTTTCTTCAGCTGATAAAAACATTAAGATTTCTGCCCAATGTCCTCAACTCTTAAGACATTCCAGGAGGAGTTCTGACTTCCCTACTTTGGTTTGGGATTTGTTGGTTGGTTGATTTTTTGTTTGTTTGTGGGATTTTTTTGATTTTGTTTTTGTGGTTTGGTTTTGGTTTTTTTGGTTGTTGCTTATTTTTTGTTGATGTTTGGGTGTTTGTTAGTTGGGTTGGGTTGTTTGTATGTTTGTTCTATTTGGCTTGTTTAGGCACTTTATTCAACACAAAACCTGCTGATGTCAAGAATGTGACTAGTTGCAGCTTCATCCCATGGTGTCTTTCATGGTGCAGACAGATAAGAGAAGGTTGTTTAGAAATAGGAATTTTTGTTTTTCTGCTTGTGTGCCTCCATTAACAGTTAATGTGTGTCCCATCTATTACCTGCTATTTCTTTATGTCAAATCTTTGTCACACTGTTTCATATCTATTGTATATTACAGACTCTGTTTATTTCTGGTTTTCTGCTGTTTGGTTTAGTCTTTGGTAAAAATGTTTTAGGAACATTCAATGAAAAATCTTCTGATCTGGATTCCTCTACTTACTTGAATTAGCATTCTTTACTGATAAAATTGGAGGGTTTTTTACTCCCAAACATATATAAAATTTTTCAAACATTACATTTTGAAACATTATTATATACATTTCTGTATATATTAAATACAGATATGTCAAATTTTTTCAATAGAATTAGAGGACTTAATTAAGAATTATTTGTTTATATTTGGCGGCCACAGGAGCAGTAAAGTTTGTACTTGTGAGAAGGGTATTACAGATGCTGTCTTTCAAACCAAGTTTTGGAGCAGCCCCAAGCAGTCCAATTACTGTGTATTTTACTACAGAGTCTCTTTTGTCTTGATAGGACTTGTTTGCCTCCTTAGTAAAGATTTTTTTCAAACTACCTGTGTGCAACTGTAGAGCCCAGACCTAGTGCCCTTTCTCCACAGACCTTTAGTTTGATCACTAAAAAGGTGAAAGCAATAGAATGTTCTTAATACATATCACCAATCCCATCCATTGCCACAGACAATTATTTCCATATCCATAAATAGTTAAAAGTTTTCTCTGTTTCTTTGCATACCTTGGCTCTAGCACAATCCTAGGTAGCTATATATAGACTCTATGTGTGTATATCTATCTCTGTACATGTATATATATAAAAAAAAATCTTACCTACTCATTGTCTTTTATCAGTTGTGACTAGACTAGCAATTCAATGAATTTTATCCTTTCCTCTTCTTTTTTTTCTTTTTTCCCTGTTCCTTTTTGGCTTTTCTCTACCTATTTTTTCCTAAGAGTCTGGCACTGGTTGATCCACTTCTTCTCCTTTGTTGTCCTTCTCTTTGGCAACAAGCAGAATGCTTTGACCCTCTACTTCTGATTTCAGAGAAACTGTGTGTATTCCAGATCTTCTCTATACAAACATAATGTTTAGCTAGAAGACAATTCTTGAAAAATAATTATTTATGATCATAATAATATATGATCGTATAATGGTTAGGATATGTAGAAATTAGGAGGTTTGGGTTTGGTTGGTTTTTGTTTGTTTTTTTTTTTTTTTTAAAGCTCTTCATTTTATTCAAGAAACTGGGACTTCAAATATGAGTATATTCATGTGGTATTGGGATTTTAAATGTACTAAAATTATTTCTAGATGTTAGTTCTATGTTTGTGCAGGTGGGTTGGTTTGGTTTAGGTTTTGGTTGGTTTGGTTGGTTTTTTTTTGTTGTTGGTGGGGGTTGGTTTTGGTGGGTTTTTTTTTTGTTTTGTTTATTTTGGATTGGTTTTGGTTTTGGTTGGGTTTTTTTGTGAGGGTATAACAATGTTTTTTTAAAACCATTTTGCTTGGTTGTTTGTTGGGCTTTCTTACATCGCTTTCTTACTTCTCTTCCAGAAGCAAAAGAGTCCTGAAACCAAATGACAAGACCACATTGGAAATATTTACATTCATATATATAAATATATATATCAGATATTAATGTTTTCTGATATATCATGGTAGATTTTTTTTGTCCTTTTTGGAAACCCATATTATGTAAAATGGAACTGGGGTATATGATGTCTTGTAAATATTTCATACTGGAAGGTAGTGGTCAAAAGAAGAAAATGTCAGTTGCTAATTAAGATACTCTTCAAGATTAAATTATTTTAATGGAATGGTGGCAGTATTGGTGTATACAATATTGAAGAAGAATTTATCCTTAATTCTTTTTACTGTACATCAGTTATTTCACAGTGAAAGTGTCATAATGCAACAAGAATAATCACAATTTATCACAGTTTTTGTTTTACTTTATGTATTGGCACAACAGTATTTTACCTTACTGGCATTAAGTGTGTGTTAGTATTTCACTGTTCTTAACCAAAGTTATTCATAAAATCTGAAAGTCTAATTTTATGAGGCCTTTCTTTCTTTCTTTGCCATAAGGACTTATGACATAGAATGAACAAGAAAGCTGCCCAGTTTAAGTGTTACTTTCACATACTCTCTCTCCAGATTGCTATATGAAGCTGTACATAATATAAACACATATTCTTGTCTCTAGTTAGTCACATTATAGTTAATGACCATATGGTCATTATGGTATAAGATCTACTGTCTGTTGTATTTATATTCCTCAAGCATATTGTTCCTTCAACTTCACAGTGTGTTAAACTATTTCAAAGGGAAAAAAATCCTTTCCCTCTTGTTTCTGGTTGTCCTATCAAGTGTAACCTTGGACCCTTATAGAGCAATTAGACCAGCCTCTATCCCCTCCTTTGTAATGAGGTTTCTTGCATTTCTGAGTCTATAACCCTTTAGTCTTCCCTAATGGGACATCATTATTCTGAAAGAAACAATGTAAATGTAAATGAATATTCTCATTAACGAGTCACAGAGAAACCTTTAGTGGTAGCGCTGTGGTAATTCTGCTTGTTATTTCTCTGGTATTCCATGCAGATTTTTTTTTTTTTATAATTCATTATTAGTATTCAAAATTACTTCTTCTTTAATTCTGCATGTCTTTCATAATCCGGTGTTCCAACTAGTTCAACCATGTCCTTGTTTTATTCTCCAGGAACCACCTGTGAAACGTTCAAGGTCTCTGTCCCCAAAGAGCTCTTTTAAAGAGTCAGAGGAGCTAAAGAAGCTTAAAATAGCTGAAAGGAAGATTGAAAACTTAGAGAAGACACTACAGCTAAAGGTGAACATTAAATAAAAATAAATAAAAAGCCTGCTAGCTATAAGCTTACATAGATAAAGATATACAAAACCAGACATTTTAAAAATTAAAAATACACATATTGTTATGGACTATAAGTATGTTTGGATCAGAGAGCACTCTCCATTAGTTTTTGCTTTACTGTGTGAATAATCCTGCAGTCCTGTGAAAGCTTAATTGAGCTGTCATCAATAACACATACTTGTTAAATACATTTTCAAAGTTTGTATTTGAGAATATATCTTTTGAGAAATTGATGTGTTCATATGAATTAAATCAGAAAATACAATCACTGAAGAATTTTTTCTCTGCAAAATAGACCCGTACTTTAAAATGCTGAAATCAATTACTTGAAGCAGATTGACCCCTGGAAATCACAGAAGTTATGGCTCAGTTAGTTGCTGGTCTAATAAATGATATTTAAAAAAACCCAGTAACAATTCCCCTCACTCCACCGCTTCATAGAAAACCTTAATTGAGCATGTTTTATAATTTCTCATTTTGTCCCTGTTTCACAGATTTCTATAGCTGTGTTGTTGTTGGTTTGGTATTTTGCAACATAAATACAGTACCTTTTGAACAAACTATTGGTTTAAAATTGCCCCTCTGAATGTTAAACCAAAACCTTGAGTCATATCTTCTCAAACAGGTAAAATTCATCCTTCCTCTCTTCCATTTCCTCCTTCTCTTTTTTTTTTTTCTTTATCTTTGTTCAGTTATGGAGTTTGGAAGGTATTTTCAAGTAGGTGTAGCCTAAAGGAGAACTGGTTAAATTGAACATGCTGTGATAAGTGTTACGTAAGTGAAAAATTTGGGAGGTCTACCAACCATAGTGATAAGTCACATTTGGAAAAACTGTAAATGGGAATTACATTTTAACACAAATGCTGCAGTTCTTCTGTCTGTATACTTGGGAGAGTTTAATGCATCATCATAACTCATGTAGAGCTTATGGACAGGAAAGGTTATTTAAACTTCAAATTCAGTCTTCCGGGTTGTCTTGCTCCTGGAGACGGAAAATTAAATTTTTGTTTTTGGTTTTTTCTCTCTGTTGAGAAATCTAAGGCATGTCCCACAAGCCAAACCTGAGAACTGACCTTTGGGAGGCCTCCTGTTTATTACACTTACTTGGCCTGGCTGACACTTGTGGTACAGATTATTCTGGAACTGTGGGCTGCATCTGTTCTGCCCTTGGAAGCAAAACTCCCACATCAGTGTGTGTTATTGCTGCCTTAAATGATAGCTCCACATTTCTTCTGGAAAGATGAGTAAAGGAAAGCAGATGCAGAAGAGAAAGAACTCTTTCTACATAACCTCACATAATAATTTGTACCGTTCACCATACTGCCTTTACTTATCTTCTATTTAATCTTAAAGCATAATTTAGAAATCTGTGAAAGTTTATTATGTTACAGGTGTGCTATCTCTATCACAGATGTCCGTGACGTCTTTAAGGGCTAAGTCTCACCTTGAAAGTGAACACATGAAATTCTTGCATTTTCTCTTGAAATATCATCTACTTGGCTTCTTTCACAGAATGCTTTAATGGGCTGAAAATGAGCTGTAGAGGGCCACGTCAACATAGTTACTACATTCATATTTCAATGAGGCTACTGCCAGCATGAACTAGGCTGTCATAAAGTTGATGGCAGAATATTTCTGTTGCTATCCTGTGATTTCTTAATACTAGCCTTCTCTAAGGCATTGTTTTCAACAAAAAAAAATGGATTTGATCAACATTTCAAAACTGGTCCTTGCATTACTGCCTCTTCAAACAAAGTGTTGTCTATATGATTATTTGAAATGTTCTTGCTCAGAGAAATGGGTGCTCTAGCAATACACTGATGATGCATGTCTCGAACACGAAATTGTACAGAGATAGATTAGTCCTTTAGAAAAATTGGTAACAAAAGAAAAAATAATGAAGAACGGCTCTAGTTATGTGGTTTTCATGAACAGGAATGCCCCAGTCAGTATTGCAAAGGAGCAGAAAAGCTCAAGGTCCCATTCCCAGCTTTTCCAGTTCTCCTAGCTGTCTCATTTGTGAAAAAGAAAAGCTGGCTCTTACTATCTTTGCTGATAATATGAATGAGGTGATCATATAAATTTAGAGGTTTTTTACAGGATTGGCTTTGCTTCTGGACATACTAAGAAGTAACAGAGCATGCCTGATTGCACCCTTGTTTATGAAAGAGAACGTCAAAATGAATAAGAGTATTTTTTGAGTTTTAAATAAATTATCGAATTGCTACTTAGAATGGTCCAGAGCATAAGTATTTCTACTGTTGGTCTTTAGGAAGCTGGTAAGAGTTTGGCTGTTGAGAGGTAGGTATTTGATACAAACTAAGAAAATACATTCATCTTCTCCTGTATTGCTCCTAGAGCTGTGATCACTGGTGTAGCCTAGAGGAGATAATCCTGCCTTTAACTGGAGAAGTCTCAAAACCAAGAGGAGCTCTTCCTCTGATTTTTCTTATCCTTTTTAAGTTCTAAAATTTTTGGAGGTAATTAATATATGTATTGTAGAATATGTACATTAGTCTTTAAGGCCACCTTAATACTTGTTTGTGTGAGCAAGACCACACTCACATTTACCCCAGATTTCATATATAGTCCTGTTCATTTATAGTGTTCAAATGATGAAAATAGATGAATATTGCAGCTTATCCACATAACTGTTTGTGGAAGAAACTATTTTTATAATGATTGGATGCCTCAGTTCTTGTAAGTCTAAGAATAGTAGTCAAATAATTGAATGTGTGGAATTTTTTTAAATTTTCTTTTTGCTATAACAGAAGGTCAATTTCAACAAAAATTTGAATTAGTGATTAGAATTTTTTGACTTGTCTGAGCAGCCTGCCAAGAGAAAAAAAAAAGGTTGTTTTTTTTTTTTTACAGGCAGTTGGGTTTTTCCTCCTACAGATTGGGCCTGTTTTTCATTATTGCATGGAAAATACTATGGATGACAGTGGACAGCGGGAGAATAATCTGGTGGTCCAGCACTGCTAGAGATGGTTGATCTGTCCCATTTCTGTAAATATATACAGAACTATGTATAAGACAGTTTTGTTATTAAATATTACATAATTCAATCAGACAGAGATGGATGTAACAGATTATGGAAATTTCAATATATATTTTAAGTCCTGAAGTGCTTAATTCAATGGAGAGAGAGTGATTAGGGCAGTTAATTGTCTAATTTATATTTCTGCAAGAGCAGTGCAAGTGATAAGGGAAGGCAATAACTGTAACAGAATGGATAATAGAACAGGTAAGCAGTAATGAAAAATGTAGATTCCTAAATAGGAAAGGCCAAATTCTACAGTTGGTTGCATCTCTGAAAGGGCATTGACACTAATAAGCTTCTGAGGATTTATGCTGAAGACATTTTTTTCCAGTACCCTGCCAGACTTGACCAGTTTTTGCTAGCAATATCAACCATCCTCAGAACACTTTGTTTCATGAACTTCTCTTGAAAACACAACATCTATAATTGGATTCTTATGAAAATTTTCTTTTGTTGTGTTGAGCAAAGCTTGGTAATGGTCTCTATGTTCTTAGTCTGAGATTTATATTGCTATTTATGTGATTGATTTTAATATCATTGTGGTGTTTACATGAGTCACTTAAAAACAGTCAAAAGTACTTTTTAAACAATTCAAAATTTATAGATGTATTTGGTTTAGAGGTTGTTTCAAAAAAGAAAAAAAAAACCCTACCATCATGTATTTGGGAAAGTATTTAATGGTAAGGTCACTTTGGACCTGATTCTGTTCCTAAATCTTCTCTTTCTGTTTCCTGAGTCACTTCCAGAAAACTTCTGGAATTTCACATGTAGTACCATTTGAAACTTTAGCTGGTATCTTTCAACTTTGTGCATCATGAAAGCTGGGCCACATTTGGTAAGCCAAGCTTAGTATAAGTACTTTGTAGGTAGCAGTACTCTAGAAATCCTTGCCATGTTTTTATAGTGGGATTCCATTTTTATTGTTTGCAGCTCTGACTATTGGTCTGTCTAATTTATTGACTAATGCTGAAAAGCCCTCATTGCATTTAAGTAGTAAATACTTGCAAATAAACTGTTGTGATTCATTTAGTTCTATAGTTGCTTTAAAAGCAGAGCTCCCGCTGAACTGAGAATGAAGCTCTGATTGCAAATTTTGCTACAGCAGAATTCTTGGCTGGTGAATTCTTTACTGGTGTATGCCAGAATTTGACTTGCTTTATACTGCGAAATGCTTCTTCTTAGTGTTAATTTTTTTTTTCCAGAGCACTGTATTGTCATTTAGGAAAGTCTGGTTTTAAGCTTACATGATCTTATTCTGTAATATAAATCAAGGTGTATTTTGCTTTTTATTCTGTACATTTTTTTTGTATGGTTTTGATTATATAAAAGCTATTGTAAAAATTGTTTTTATTTCTTGTTTGCTGGGTGCAAACAAGAAATTGTTCATTGCAAAGTCTGGGTGTTGCGGGTGTATATATACTTACAGAAACAATATGTGAAGAAATCCTGGAGCCATTTAAATTTAGATTTTTTTCATGTGGCCAGTATTTCCCTTGAAAATACATAGATCAGTTTTTCATTGGGAAAAGAAAATAGTTTGAATGAAGAAACAGTGCCAACAATCCTTCTTCAGCCTATGTGTTTTTAAATGTATTAGGCCAATGCATTCAGCAGATGAAAGCTGACATTTTGGTAGTAAATTTTTGAAACTTTAAGCAGCATGAGAATAATATTTAAGTGAATTGCCAAATCAGCAAAATTTTCCGAAGTAGTAATAAGATAACTTTGCCCTCAAGGACTGTGATTCATGATCTTTCTGCTTAGATTTCTGAGTCTCATGGTAGTTGTTAACAGAGAACTTTTGTTTCATGTGAGCTGTGTAACAGTCTCTTACATTTTGTCCAACTCTAATTTTGTTTTTCTGGTTTCATACAGTCTCAAGAATCTTACGAGCTAAGAGCAGCCTATGGAAAACAAGAAGAGAGGCTGCAGATGTTACAGACCAACTACAGAGCACTAAAAGAGCAATTAAAGCAATGGGAAGAGGGCGATAGCAGGTAAGTTACATAGCTCATTAAAAACATTTGCCTTACACAAAAAATTTGAATAGAAGTATTACATATGTGTTCAAAAGAGAATTTGATTTGAAGGCAGAAGCTATGATATGATGATCAAGACTATCCTTTGTTAAAGCAGAATACATGGCTTACCTCTATATGAGAAAAATTATAGTTGAAACCAAGAGGAAATATACTGAGCTGACACTTTGACTTATTTTATTTAGTATCTCATTGTGAGCCTGAGTACTGGACAAAGATCTGCTAGGACTGCTTTCATGTGTTTGTCTAATTCCTCGCTCAATTATTTTGTTGACTGTGTATGGTTTTAATTTTCTGTTACACAGCAGTTGCTCATTATGTTTCAAATAGTTTTCAAAAATAGTTTTAGTCATTAAAATATAGAAATAATGCCATCTCTAGCATTTAGTGGTTCAAATATTAACTGAAGATAAAATCTCCTTCCTTATAGGGAAAAAATAATGTGTCCATGAAAGCAGGGTGTTTTCATCTGTTAAAGTATTTAAAAATAAATTATTTTTGATAATTTTACAAAAAAATGCTGTAATATATCTTTATTAATGGAAAGAAGAAAGACTTTACCACATAAAATTTGCATAATGAACATTCTGTATATCATTCTCCCTTAGGTTCTATACAGAACAGTGAAAATTTTATGCAGATAGTCTTGATGTTTTTTAAGTCCTTAGCAGGCAGAATTTTTTCTAAACAGATGCAATTGGAGGTATGAAAACATTTCTTATTAGTTCAGTTATCAAACTGCTGTTTTTCAGGACCAGTTTTGAGAAAGTAAATTTCCTTGTGGCTTTAGCAGGGCTTTAGCATGCACCTTCAGCTTAGTAAACACATATTTTACTAAAAATAATTATTTGTGCAGTTAGAACAATACTGACTAATCTTGACACTAACTTCATAACTCTCTCTGAACAAAAAGAGCATCACAGAAAATGCTGCAAAACTGGTAGCTGTTCAGAGTCCTGGATGACATAAAGCATCCTACTGTGAATGATAAACTGTTCCTCATATATAAGTAATGCTGTGGCCTATCTTAGTAGATTTGCACTGCTTTGAAATACTAGCATTTACTTAGGAGTGGTTTGTCTTTAAAAAAGGGGAAAAAAAGTGTGGATGAAAACAATGGTAAAGTACCAAATTGCTACAGTCATTGAGGATAGCAGAGGAGCATTTTTTGAATACCCAAGCATAATGACAAATAAATTTGTTTAATTTATAATGAAAAGGTTTTGTTTATTTAGGAAAAATATGGATTTCTTGTTCTTCTAGCTCACTGTTTTAAATTTAGTGCAATCTTGAAGTGACTAAGAGATTATAATTGCTATATTCAAATTATTTAATTCTATGTCTATACTTAAACAGGCATTCATACGCACTGAGAGGCCAAGGCTGAAAAGATTAAGAATTGAACTAGATAAAGACAGTAAAATCTTAAACTTGATATTCAGTGAATCACTGGGTGTTCTGGTTCTGATAGTTGAAAAATAAATGAAGAAGAAAAGGGAAAGACAGACAAAGATGACTTCTGTTTCTGTTTAAAGTAAATAAGACCAACTTGTGTTATAACAAGAATGTATTTGGGAAAAGTAGATATTGGGGAAAATATAATGCTCACTCTTCACTTAGTCACCTGATTTTTTCATCACTATTTAAGATGAGCTAAAAATAACAGGGTTTCGATAATTTTTGCCATCAGAATAGAATTGTATGAAGCCACACTAAAAGAGGTTTGGTTTTCATTTTTAATATGCTTAAACAAAGGAAAGTAGACATGCCACAAATAAAAGCAGTCTGTAACAATAAGACTGTTATTCTGGGATCTCAGAAAGCTATATACTGCTGCTGTAATGTAAATCATGCATTAAGAACTCAGTATCAGGTGCTTATGTGGCATTTCTGATCCTCTGTAAGTGATGGAGGACCCCATTCTCCTAGAATTCTTCATAGATTAGTATCTGTTATTGAGATGGCAGCTGATGGGACCTAATCCACCTGTCAGTGTACATACAACTTGCACTGATGTACGTGACTGCAAAGATGATGGGGGCCTTAGGAGGTTACCACATTGTCTAAGAGTTTATTTCTATGCCCAGTAGGAATTTAGATTTCAGAGTTTTAAATTAATTTAATAAAGGATTTTTTATTACAGTTTTAATGTTTGGCATTATTAAAATACCTAAAAATATTTTAATGACACAAAAACTGTTGAATAATTTTATTTTTCTGTGCTTCTAAAGTCAATATGCTTTTTCTTAATACATCATTTTGTCCATAGATAGTTAATTCTTTTATTAAACTGTAAAACAACAGTTTGATTTAGAGTAAACATTAGTTGGCACTTCCAGATTGGCTTGCTGAGGCTTTAGGGGAGCTAATGGCTCTCCCTTAATTTTCAAGAGATTATGTGATGATTTTAACTTCTTCTTTCTCATACCAGTGTTTGAAGTAATGTCATCAGAACGTGGGTGACACTGTTCTGCCACATGTCACCTGGGAGGCATGGTATCATATAATATATGTCTGAAACTATGGAACTGAACTTCTCTTTATTACCACAGTTAAGGTTTCATGCCTCAGAACATATACTTCATACAAAATTTAGATTCACTGGATGCTGTACTTGAAAATTTGTATTTCCTGAAAGCAAGGGTGCTTTTTTTCTGGTTCTCCTGAAACATTTAGATATTTGAAAACAAACAACCTGGTTTTACTCATAAAGAGACTTGAAAATAGTAACAGCAGATACCAGTATACAGGCTTCTGTCAGTTTTGTCAAGAGGATCATGATGTCGTGTGGAATGAACTGGCTTTTTTCAAAAGGGAGCACAAAAATCTGTAGGTTGAGAAGTGAGTTTGTTTCTTAAATGGTGTTTAGGTAAAGAAACATACTGGTTTTTTTTCTGAAGTGCTTTACAGGCCATACAAGACATTCCTTGCAAAATTCTGTTATAAAAACATCTGCCAAAAGCAGAAAAGAAAAACATCAGCTGTTTTTTTTTTCTTCCTTCTCTCTCCCCCTTAAATCAGTGACAAGTTACAAGTTTGCTAGCACTAACAGAAACTGTATTCCATGATCTAGGGATTGTGTTAATTAATGTGGCTCTCATCTGTTGGAGGTGTCGCTCTTCATTAGCCTGTATTTTACACACTGCCGTGCTTCATTTTTGGAATGAGGTGGTGAGGGGATAACCTAGCCAGCCATCCTTGTTTGATCTCTGTGATACATACGCAATGCAGAATGCCTCAGCTCTCTTGGTTCCCTGCCCTGTCCTGCTAATCCCAGCTGAGCTCATTATGGTGTAGCCTTGCTGCTACTCCTGGAGCCAGAGCTGTCCAAGCTAATTACTGGTAGCAGCAGAGCTGCCTGTTAAGGGTCTGGTGTGGATCTGCTAACATGGTCCTTGGTAGTGACCTGCAAAAAGCACGAGGGAGTTGCTCTCTTTCTTGCTGTGCACAGCCTGTCCTTTGGGTTTAGTGCTGATCCCTTCACACAGCTCCTTCAGCTGTAGTAAGTGTAAAACTTGGTGAAGGAAACTCTTACTTTAGAAAACATACAGTTTGCTGCTTTGATCTCATAATTCATAGGCTATTACACTCAGCCAGGCAAAGTAAAAAAATGTCCTTTTATACTAGACAAAAGGAAGTTAGTATGATATAATTAGCCCTTTGCTGTGGTTTAACACTTTCTGTAAGTCACAATGATTTTTTTGTTTTAATTTAAGAATCAAGACATCATAAGAAGTTTTATTCAGACTTTGTTTTTGTCAGCAGTGAAGAAAATGTGTTTTCCCGATGGGTCACAATGTAAACCCATTTTGTGGCAATACCATGAAGGCTGCTATCACAGAATTTCAACAGCAGCAAATTGTTTTGTTCTATGTAAGTCCTTGTGTTGACCATAAGCTCCCTTGGTGTATTATAGGCAATATTGCCAGTAGCTGTGTTACTTGGGGTATTCTTGTATCTGCCAGTTAAAATTGTGTGCCTGTTCCTGTCACTTTTTTGTCATATCTTTGTTTGCTGTTTGGAAGCTGTAACGACAAATTATCACATGCAATTATTTTGCGGGTTTTAATTTTTTATTTTTATGTAGGAAAGAACACTTTTTTGCCATATATGTAATTGCATACCTGCAATTCTCCTTCAATCACTATTCACCACAGGCAGTAGTAACTCAAGAACAATAATGTAAGCCACTTTTTTCACAAAAAGCCATGTAAGAGGGATTGCTTATGTATTGCACATGCCCTGAAGGTTGGTGCAGTTGGACTGCTTTTCCAGAGTTCCTGTGCAATCACATTTATAGGAACACCCTTAAGGTCTGGTATGTTGCAGATCACTGACCCTGACTAGACTGTGGTGAGGTGGCATGAGCAAAAAGTTGAGCTCTTTAAAATACAGAATTTGTAAGACAAAATGGGTTCTTAAAATTCAACATGGTAAGTACTTAGTAAGAAGCCAGTGCAGCGTTGCGTTCATTAAGGTGAACTCCTTGTGTGGGTTTAGGTGCTGTTTGGCTCCTTATGGGCAATGTCACTTTATGTTGTTGTAGTAAGGAAGAAATGAATGCATAACTGTGGGGTTTATATCTGTCTTTCTCTAATAATGACAGTCTTTAATTTGTTGAAGGAAGTCACTATTTCAGGATTTCAGCGCATTTTCTTAAAAAAATCAATACTAAATTTATTGTACCTTTTAGATCTGTGGATAGAGCTTCTTTATATTGCATATATTGTTTTTTAAATTTTATGGATAAAGGATATGATCCATGGAGTTGGACCAGTTACTTACATGGGTAATTTTACAAGCAGTGTAAGTAAATCAGGTTAGCCCACAGTTTTTGTGAATGCACTTAATTTGACAGACCCTACTGGGTTTTATCTTAAGTTGACATAGAACATACATAAACCAAAACCAATGCACTATTGCTTAGAGAAGAGTGTCTGTGTAGAGATTTTATTTTTGTTTAAGTAGTTTTGACCTTACTGTGTGCAAGTTCTTTCTTTGACTAGGCCAAAGAGTGAGTGTTACAAAGACAGGATTATTTGGTTTTGCTTATTTATGTATTTAATCTTTAAGAAAGATTTTCTCTCCCATCTTCTGAGGGGAGAGCAATAATGTAAAATGTCTTTAATATGCACATACACTAATCATGTTTTTAGCCCTCCACTGGACCCACTCCAGGGGCTCCATATCTTTCTGGTACTGAGGAGCCCAGAACTGGAAACAGCACTCCAGATGTGCCTCACCAGGGCTCAGTAGAGGGGCAGGATCACCCCCCTTGACCTGCTGGCAGTGCTCTTCCTAATGCCCCCCAGGACACGCTGCTGACTCATGGACATCTTATTGACCAGAAGGAACCCCCTGGTCCCACTCCATAGACCTGCTTCACCACACATCCAATTGTTCTGCTACTTGATTTCAGGCTGGCTATTTTGAACTACTTTGGTGTTTCTGCATCAAAAGCTGGTTAGTTGGAGCATAGGGATATCCTGTCCTTTTGGCCTTTATGTGCAGACTTTGGAAATGTTTAGATCACTGTATATAAACTATTGTGGAATCTTTAAAATCTTACATCTTTCATTCTGGATTATTTGTAAGTGACCTTGTAATAGATACCAGCAACACTCAATTATTTTACATAGAACATTCTTCAACATTAGACATGATGACATCATTCATCATTTTCACAGCTAGCTGGAAATTTGTTGTTTGTATGAGCGCTATGTAGCTGTGCATGTCATCCATTACAGGAAGTGTGCTCTGGGTCTTTAAAACATTAGGAATCACTACAAGCTCAGTGAAATCCTTCCTCTTCTATAGCAGCTATTTAATAAATGTTTCAGATAAGCTTTCCTTTTTTAGGAAAACAAGACCTCATGGTTTCTGCTTCCTTGTTCCTGCAGGGTCAAAGCAACTGTTGTGTGCCTGGTGTAGTGGTATGTGACCAAGTAGTTGACAGGAGCCTATCTTAGTACCAGCAACACCATGTGATGCCTCTTGCCTTTTCTAGCTATCAGAATGGGTATGGTGGAGGAAAGCTAAATTAAATGTGCTGGAATGCTAGCAGTAAGAAATACAAATGTAGCTTCTTGAATGTGTCGTCCCCCACTACATTTTTTAACTAGAGAACTTGCTGAAAAATGCAGTTGTGATAATCTTGATGGTCTTAGGCAATAGGAAATACTTGGTCATCAAAGACTTTTATTTTTAAACCTCCAGGGTTTTGTGCAACATCCAGGTAGCACAGTAGTGGTTTTTTTGTTTCACTCAATAGGTACATAATGTACCAGATTTATGTGGAACAAAGTGTACACGTGCTACATCAGTGTTAAAAAGTGTCACCTACAGCATATAGCTCTTCTTTTTCTCTGTAAAGTAATCTTTCTGGTTCTCAGTAGTAGGGATGCTGGGACATAGCAGACATCTTACTGTAAATTGCTCAGATCTAATAGGTCAGGGCTTTTGTTTATTTTTTTCTGCAATTAGTAATTCTATAGTTAAAATGATTATGTGTATGTGTTTGTTTAGGTTTTGGATAGAAAAAGAATCTTAAATACCACCTTGTGTTCTACTGAAAGCTATTGCAGTCTAAGTTCTGCAGCTAGTGTGACTCTTCTGAGCATTTTGACAAAGTGCATGCTTACTGACCTAGCTAAACATTGCTCAGTGAAAATGACAGTCAGGCTCGAGTGTGAGAACAGAAAATAGTTCACTACAAATAAATTAAAATGTAAGAAATCAGCAGCATTTGTTGTGCTGCAGAGTATAGTTTCTAAAAGATGTTTCTAAAGGACCAAAGTCAGAAATGTAAATGCTGCATGAACTCGTGTAGGGACTTTTACATAATGAAGAAAATGACCCTTTTTGTGAAGAGAATTAGTTCTTTTTTTCTAGAAAGGTTCCAGTTTTATTTTCACAAGGCATTTTGTCAACTGCTTTCCAGTGAGAGGGTTCTGTCAGTGATGATGAGATTAATGCTTTTTAATTGTTAACCTTGTCTCTAGAACATTTCTTTCCTATGTCCACCAGATCTTGTAATTTTCTGCATCCTAGCAAACAGACAAGTTTGAGGACTTTGTGTGGTTTTTTATATCTGATGTGTTTGTGTTTTTCCTTTGTTATTTCATATTTAATCAGACTCTTCTTGTCTGTTGAGGTTTGTACTTCAGTGGCTTCTCCTGTGTGATGGAACTTTGTCATATTGAAAACATGAGTCATGCTGCTTAACATTTTTTTTCATGATACAGAAGCAGGGAAAGGCAAAATTAAAGTTGCATTAATCATAAAATTTTGGCACTGTCAGAGACGAAAATAGCAGAGAGATGGTGAAGAAAGGTAAGGACTCTGTGAGCTTCCCTTTGTATTCCTTGCACAGTATTATTGCTTGCCTTGCTGTTGGATCAGAGTGATTTCTGTAGATTATTTGGTTTAGAAATGAGTTGTTGTACTGTTGGTAGTGCCTGCAAAAGAACAACTTTTCTTATCTCCCTGTCTGGCCTAGATAAAAGGTCTTCAGCATTTAGATGGGAATGTCTGATTTATTAGTCTACAGATATGTATGCATGTAAAGTACTAAGTGTGTCATATTAAATTGTGCTGAATGTTCATAGAAGAAGCCCATGAACCTACAATTTTTAACACCCACATACACCAACTGCTAGTAACATGTCAGTCTGCTATATTAAGAGAATAAGGAGTGAGTAAGGAAAGTAAGTTTCTCTACAAGGTTCTGGGAATTCTGGTAAAGGTAGAAGTGCTTGGTATATTCTGGCAAGATGAATTTAACATACAGTGCTAATTTTCCACTTTCCTTTACATAGTACTGATTTTGGAAGGGAAATCACAAGTTTTCATGGTTCCATGTATCTCAGCTTTGATAATACCATATGGAACATCAACAACTGAATTTTGCAAAATTGTACAGACACTTATTTCAGAGAGTACAAATAATATTTTACAATGAATCTTATTAAACATTGTTTATGTACTCTGGCTTTATCTCTTGAACTCTCTCCTCAAGTGTACTGTTTTGTAATTCTAAAAAGTCAGATGTAGTGCTAAGTGGACCTATATTGTGGCCTAGCATGATCTTTGTGATAAACTACTTAGCTGTCTTTTGTTATATGAGGCAGAATATGCATATACATGCAAAAGTTTAACCTATTTTAATGCCTTTGGATCTTTTTCTAATTTATAAGGAATTCAGAATGCATTTTCTAAGAATAATTTTTGTATTTGCTTTTTTCAAACACAATCACATAAAGTAATAAGCATGGAAACATCAAAATTTTCATAAAACTCAAATAGTTCAGTGGCAGAAATAAATTAAGAAATTAATTTTTATCCTTACTTTGTGTTATTGAAAACCAGCTCCATACTAACAGCAGGCTGTAGGCAAGAGACTTTAGCGTGTTGTCATCTTAGGTTTATAAAGGTGGGAAGGACTGATACAACAACAAAATTCTCTTGATATTCATATGACAGAGGATGTACTCTTGTATTGTGAGTTTCTCTGAGTTATGTTGATGGCAGTGGTAGCCCAGTCTTGGCCCTTGAGGTTGAATCTGTTGTGAACTAACTACGGGTAAAAACACTGTTCATGAGGCTGTTCTGATGGTCTTATTTTAAAGGAATGAAAAATTGCAAATTAAAATAATAAGCATAGTTCATACAATGTAATATTTATATTTTCATTAAACACTTCTTGATAAATAAATGGAATTTGTGCTACAGTGATACAAATAAAAGACTATTAAATGTTAGATAAAAAGTTAGGCATGGGTTTCTACCATCCTTTTGTAAACTAAGGGTTATGCTGTATGTTGCAGCTATCTTAGTCACTAGTGCTTCTTTAGCTTTGGAGTGACTCTTAATTTGAAATATATCTCAAAAGTTACTCTTGACAACTACGACACTATTGACTTTTTTGTTGTGTGAACAGACATTGGATTGTTGAGGGGGAAGTTGCTTTTATCTTTTTTTTTCTCCCGAATGTGGGTTGTAAATCAGAGAGACTTTACTTAGCACCAACAGATATCTCTTCCTGCAATTTTCATCCATCCTACAAGTGACTGAATTGGGAAACAAGAACGATAAAGACATATTTCTGGGAAGTGAATGCACAAGTAAGATAGATAGCTCAAAGACTCTATGTAGTCAAATGCTTCATTTTCTTGGTTAATTAAGACTATCTATTTCTTAGTGTAAACTATAAGTTTACATTTTTTTTCTTGTAAAGGAATTCTGGTAAATTGTTCTGGCTAGTGTGAATGATCACAAAATGGGAGTAATGCTAGTACTTTTTGCTTTACTCTTACCTTGGCAGTGTTATCCCCAGACATATGTAATGCTTTCTGCTTTCTCACACAGTCTATATCAAACACCCGCTCCCAGGTTTGCTCTCAGTTCCCAAGGCTGTCCGTCGACACATAAATATACAGACCTATAAAAAGAGCATATTTTGCCCTTACTGCAGGCAAATGCACTTGAATCATAATGCTGTAGGAGCAAAGTGACAAATTTCTGTCGGAGTAGTATTTCACCTGTAAAAGTTGGATAAAGTTTCTGTCTGACTTAGTTTTCCTGACTCGAAATAATTTTGGAGTAGCAGAAAATTTGAATGAATGTTAGCATTATGAGACCATTTACGACATTACTCTTCGTATATTTTCTGTATGGGCTTTTTACAGAAGTATGTGTAATGTGCATGTGCATTCTCCTCTAGTTTTACAGAGCAGAATTTTTACCCTTTTGAAGACTAAAGAACAGAAAGTGCAATTCACCTTTGCTTACCTAGATGTTTCTATGTTGATGTGCTGTTTTTCTTCTCAAGCACCTTTCTTTTCTGAGGGGAAGAAAACAGAGCTGCTTCTGCTGTCCTTGTTCTATTTTCCTTGCAAGGCTTATTAGGCTATTTAGCTTAAGCTTTGGATAAGAAAAAAAAATTCTTTGACACTATGTTGACCCGGTGTCTTTAAAATTTACTTTTTTTGGTTCTGTAATAAGCAATGCTGCTGTCCCTTTTTAAGGACTGTGATAAAGAGCATGCGAAGCTTGCTTAACAGCCTTTTTCTGTCTGATTTTCTTCTTAATTTGGCTTTCCTGTCTTTAACAGTCTTCCATTACTCTGGAGGAAAACATTTGAAAAGGCAATAGTTAACCTCATGGACTCAGAGGAAGGCTTCCCTGACTGCAGCAGCTCCTGGACTAACCCCCTGATATCTGTCCATACCAGCAACAATATGCATTAGGAGATTGTGGTTGGTTGTGCTTATTTCTCCAAAGAGTCATCCTGCTGCAGTCTTTACAGCATGTAATCCTTGGAAAGGAGTCGGTTTCCTCAGTGGGTTATTCCATCTTACGTATTCAGCTCTATTAGTAATTAGATTCTCTGCATGGTTTTATTTTCCAGATAAAATTCCCTGGGACAAATGGGAAAAATGTCTTATTGTTTGTTTGGATGTTTATTTTAGACTGCCATGAGCCTGCTCTCTTAATTCCTTTTATCTGTATGCAGGGGAGTGTAGAAGTCTCCTGCTTGTCTTACCTGTGAATGCTGAAAGCTGCTGATGAGCGATGGCTGACTTACGGGATGTGCATTACTCAGGAGGCAGTTGTTTGCTCGAGGACTAACTAGGGTCTTCTGGCAGTGGGTTAACCCAGGGTCAGCAACTCTGGAGAGAAGGAGCCCTTTAAACTCCTAAGTGCAGAGAAAAAGTTTATGCTGTAGTTCAGTCTGTCTTCCTAAGTTACCTTTTCTTTAAAGCATTGAGAGCTAAGTGCGCATGTATATATGTACCTTAGCTTTGGAGCTTTGTGAGGGCTCCTGATGGTATCTTTAGAACTGCTGACAATTAAAAATGATGAGTACTAGGATATTTTGTTCCTGCAAGAAGGTACATTTTGCAGAAGCCCAGCTTATATGCAGATGGTGGGAGTATTTCTCCTATTCTAGTAACTTGATAAGTAAGCAAGTGTTACAAAGAATTTCTTGCTGATGCCTAGCTATAATCCAAAAGAAGTAGGAAGTAATTCTTTTAGGATAACTGATTCTATAGCACAGTTCACAGTTTTTAATATGCTGCCTCTTCCTACATTCCAATTGGTGAGTATTAAAAAATAACTAAAAAATAGAGGAGTAATCAAGAGTATTGTATTGCGAAAAACAGAGTCCAGAATATTGTATGATACTGAAAACGGCAGATTGCGTAATTGTGGGTAAAGATCAGTACCTTGAAAAATACATGCAATACCACCATAAACTATTTTGCATAAATTTGGTCTTTCTTGATTTCTGAATATCCTTGTTTTCATACTGCCAAGTAAAACTGTAGCAATCATAGTTGGAGGACAGAAATGAAGCATTTCTACATAAAACAGAATGCTGCACACTTTCTGCTCTTGATGGTGCATTTTCTGTATGTATTACAAGTAAGAATGACTTTTTTTCACAAAGTTATTTGAAGCAAACAAAGGACTCTAACGTTATTCTTAGATTGTAAAAACACATTATTAGAATTCTGACCAGCAATATTAGAAGATCCTGATAGTCTTCTAGGAAATACCAGTAGATGCCTGCTACTTTAGGGTGCTGATTCATCTTAAATCAAGGACTTAATGTCTCTTCCTTGGAGTTGAAAGTTCTTCTCTGACAACCTAGTCTAGAGCATCTAGGGCTGCTCCTGCCCTGTTTCTTGTCAACAAAGCAATCTTTAAAAATACTTTCAAGTAGATTACATTGTCAGAAGGTCAGCTTGTTTTGGAAGCAGATAAGAAAATGCTTGTTGTTGACAAAGACTTACTGAAGAAACAGAATAAAATCTACCAGATATACTTACAAGCAGCATAACCTCTTTTCGCAGAAGGCTCAAGGCCATTAAGCAGTTTCAGGCGTGCATAAAGCTGAAAAGCAATACACTAGTTTCTAGGTTTTGTATGGCTTTAAGTCACTTTTCTCCCATCTGATGGGCTATCATTTAAACTTGGCAACGCTGCTAGAAAGTACAACATGCGAGTATAAATAAGAGCAAGACATTTTTTTCTGGAAGAAGTCATAAATTGTGGACGTTTTTCAGTCTGCTAGTTTTTATTACTCTTTCAACTACACTGCAAAACCAGTCTTTTTTTTTTTTTTTTCCCCCTATCTTTCTAAAAGGTGAAAAGTCTGTGTGGGAGCTGAATAGATATTTCAAAGACCATTTTCAGTTCATCTAGTAGACAGATATAGGATTAGTATAGTCCTAAAATTAGAAATAGCTGTCATGTGTGTCACTCTTAGTTATGTAACCTTCATTATTGGCAAATTTGATATGTTGTTACTGTAAATTTTCAGGATGCATTTTCCAGATATACAGTCGTCTTTAGGACTCTCTAAACCTTGAATAGAAACTAATCAGGACTGTAAATGCTCCCACAGTGCAATCAGAAGAGATTTGAAATGTTTGACATGATTTGAAAATATTTTGTATCTTTTCAGTTTAAAAAAACAACCCCTTGTGATCAAAATAAACCTGTGTAAAAAGTGCATCTAGATAAAGGCCAAGTGATTGAAATTTCAACGTTGCAGGCTTTTAGAAGTGGCTCACTGTGTTAGCATTACCATTGCAGATTTGAGTTTAGACTTAAAGAAAACTTATGGAAGTTTAACTCAGTGGTTATTTATTTTCTTTTGTTCTGAATTGCTGGTATGTATTCCTAGTAATGAATCTTCTTTGCCTGACATTATTTATGTATGTGTTATTTGTATAAATTTACAGAGACAATTCTGAACAGTTTATGTATTACTTTCAAGCCCCATTCAAATTTCGTTAGGTTTTATTTGGCTTTTTTCCATTGATTTTTTAATGGATAGGAACTTACTTGCAGAATTCTGTCTTTTCAACACCCTGCAAGTTTTCACCTACTCCCCATGTCAATAAAAAAGATTGTGTAAGTTGTCAAAATAGCTCACAGTATTTGATAAAGACTTGTGCAAAGTTTTTATCTGGTATCTCTCTATTATTTTAAATTATACCAGGAACTTCCATTTTTAAATGTTGAATTAAGTAATAGAATGAATACACAACAGAAGTGTGAGAGGGACAATAAAATGCCGTAGTAGTCTTTATCAAGAGACAAAGTGTGAAGATATGAATTTTTGAGCTGGAAGTGACCAATTAATACTCACACTTAGAATGCTTTATCTTTTCTCTTGAACTGTGTATTTTCATTGTATTCAGATGTCATCATTCATTCTTGAATTATAGTTCAGAAATTTATCTTCTCTGAGTCTGTAGAACAAACTACTTTCCATAGAAAATTTTTGTTTTTCTACTGTGGTAACCATAGATTTTATTTTGAGTTCTACATTGCTGTACGTATTTCAATTTGGAATTTGACTGTTTTTGTGATGTTGTTTATGGTTTGCTTACCAACACTTGGGTACCTACTTGTAGCATGTTCTTCCTTTTGTACAGGGTTTTCATCTTTAAATAAACTTCAGTTTCTAGTTCTTCCTCATTTCTTGCAAAATGCTTAGACGTTTGAGGGGTTTTAATACTGTTTAGTAGACATAATTTTGAGATTGTCTTTATGAGATGCTGACAGAAATAACATACAAATACAAGCATGTAACTGTAGAATTTTAAAATTTCAATTTAAAAAAAAAGATTCCTCAAAAAACCATATGCTATATTTATTTCCTTGCTCAAGCAACATGATACATAGCAAGGAGAACTATAAAGTACTCTGCTTGTCAACTGATAAATTGTCATTAGGAGACTTGTGAAAGGTAAACTGAAAGCATCCTCCACGTTTGATGTTATTGCTTGCCAAAGCAGACAGTTAAAGCAGACTGTTACCAAATTTTTGAAGGTTTGTACTTCTCCTGCAGCTCCTTTATATACTCATTTTTGAATTTCCCTCCTGGGAAAAAAAGTTGTGCTCAAGTACGTGTGCCACTCAGTATTATAGTAGAAAGTAGGAAAAGTACTTAACCTCATCTGCAATATAAACTTGTAATTTCTTTCACTTCATTTAGTAACTGCTGGATTTATTAGAATAAAAAAGTATTTGATACCTGGTACAAAAAGTTTAGAGTATACTTTTTTTTTCTTTTATAAATCAAGCTTGTAGTTGTCATAATTGTAAAATGTGAAATCCATGGAAAATCCCAAAAGAAAAAAAATTGTATAAACACAGTTGAATAGATGTTAACATAAGGCATTTCTTGCCTAGTCTTGAAACATCATCAGCTCTCAGTGTTTCTGCTGTCAAAAGATGGAGAAGACAAGTACTCATATTCACAGGTTTCATTTCAATCTCCATGCCTTAAGTCTACAATCACCTTAGGAACTCTTTAGACAGAAACTAATTTCCCACTGTTGAAATATCTTTAAAAATTCCTTCTCTCAGCCTCAGTGTGTGTGTTGGATGGTTTCAGATAAAATAAATATGGTGCCCTTTGCACCGCATTTGCTAAATCAAAGACACGTTTTTCAATGTTCAGAGAAATCCCCTTTTCAGTTAGGACCAAAACCTGACATTTCTTCTTTTCATCGTTTGATGTGTTAATTGAAAGTGAATGATGCAAAAACCGATGCAGTAAATCCAGTGAGCATATGCTTAAGATAATTACAGCAAATATTACCTTAATCTGGTAAAATAGTGTTGGAAGCTCTTGTTCACAGTATCTGAAATTTGACACTGTTGTTCTGACTCTATAGTTCCAGTAGGTTAGTATTCTTCATTACCACATGCAGAACTTATATTTGATCCTTTGAGCTGCAGGATTGCAAAGGCAATTCTTCTTTTACCAACAGTAAATGAGGGAAGCATCTCATGGCACTAGAATCTGTGCAGCTGGATCACAGGTCTCTTCAGATACCTAATCTGCTTTGTGAAAGAGTTATATGTGAATCATTTAAAAGTCTGTTGGAGCAGACATAGTTTGTTGAAGGCGATTCCACATTTGGGTGAAAAAACACACCATGATATTTATCTTCATACTCACTTAAATTATTATTTGGAGAGAGAGGGAAAATTTCAGAAAAATAAATCAATTCTTATCTATTAAGTTGACGTAACTGTTTGAGACACTGAGAAAGATAATGTTATACATGAAAGATTGGAAAACAAGTATTTCCCCCACCTCTGCTTTTTTCCATTGTATTCTTTCAGAATGAGTAATTTCTTTCAGTGTTGAATTATACTTCAGCAATCTTCAATTACCTTGAATTCCTTGGAGTCCCTTCTTTTTTTGCAAGTTCTTACTTGAACCTTCTGTGATGCTTCTTCCAAGTGATCCTGTTCAGTTGTTCTTGAGGAATGTAGCAATTGTAGAGCCTCTGCAAAGAGCTGTTCTCTTCAAGAAGACCACTCTTGTAACAAAAACTACAGTGTGCTTTTGTGGTTAATTTTAGAGAACTGAAATAGATTTGTATTTCTTGTTATAATGCATAAACAGGTGCTTTTTTTTTTTCTTTTTACAGTTCTAGCTAGAGTAGTTTAAAGATTTTGTTTTACTGTGCTGTTCTTCAGTGTGAGCAGAAATCAGTATACAGCCTGTTTCCAAATCAGTTAAACACTTAGAAATCTTCTCACTGCAAACATGTTAGCCTTGAGCAGCCTTATATTTGCATTGAAAACTTTAAAAATTAGTGAACAGAAGATTAGCTGGCTTCAGATGTTAGAAATAATAAGAAACCAAAATAACTAATTGGGATATGGGATGATGGGATAGGATGACAGTAATTGGTTCAAAAAGGGAGGCTATATCTATGTTAGCTTCCCAAGATCAAGAAAATTAAACTAAGGATGCAGGTAGCAATCCCCCCAGTGGCATGCAGCTTATTCCATTTGGTGTAGTGGAACATGTATGATATTCTACATATAAGGTATTTTATATGGCCAGCCACAAAGATCATAACTCTTGAGAAAGAAGAACTAACTAGGAGGAGCTGAGTCCCTTAAATGAGACCATGGATGAACTATGAGACCTGCTTATTAGATGATGTGATGTCCTCTTGCACAAAGAATGGTCCTAAGATAAAGGAATTCTTTTAAGGATAGAAGGAAGCAGGTGTTGGTAGTGGGAAATTTTCTTTCACCCTGTCATCATAAAATATATGCCTAACCTCTGGCCCTTTGCTAGGGGGTTTAGGTCAGTGTCTTTCTTGGGGGAGCCTGAAACAAGACATAGCCACATATGCTGTCTCAGAAGTGCTGGTTAGAAACACTTATGTTAAATTGACTGACTTGCCTAGACAGCTAGCATGTTGTTAGGCTTCACCACAAAGGCATCTTTCTGCTATTGTTCATATATTGGTTCAAAGGACATAATTTTTTTCTGCAAAGCTGCTCTAGAACCAATTGGTCTTCTAGCATGTCCTCTGTCAAGTAGTTTTTCTAAATGATCTTTGCCTTAAGTGTGCTTCATGAAGTTCCCATCAGCCATTTTTTTCTCTCTATGAAATATTGGAATGGTCTACCTGGGGAGATGGTGGAGTCACCATCCCTGGACGTGTTTAAAAAGAGATTGGATGTAGTGCTCAGTGCCATGGTTCAGTTTAGTTGAGGTGTTGGGGCATGGGTTGGACTCAACAATCTTGAAGGTCTCTTCCAGCCTGTTGATTCTGTGCGATTGTGTGTGTGTGTGATTCTCTGTGAGCAGTGGTCCAGCCCTCTACTGAGCCCTCAGGTGCTTCCCTCAGTGTTAGATCATTTATGAACTTGTGAGGCATTCTAGCACATCTTTGAGGTTTTTAATAAAGACAGTAAACAGTACTGGCTCTGTAATGGATCCCTGAGGAATCTTTATAATTGTTAGCTGCCAGTTGTACTCCATATGACAGATCATCACCCCTCCAACCTAACAGTCCAGCCAATTTTACAGACACCTTACCTAATTTTCAATTCAGATCTTAAATCTTTGGCAATAGGGAGATGAGAGGCCATCAAGGCAGTATCTTGCCAAATTCAATTTCTACACTCTTGTCTACTTTCCCTTTATTCTTACAGTCATCTCTTACAGGTGCCATGAGGTTGGTAACACAAGATTTTTCCTTGGTAAGTGTATGCTAGTTGTTTTCAATCATGTTGTCTATTAGGTGACAGGACATTATTTCCAAGATAATTTGCTCTGTAACTTTGCTAGGGAAAGAAGGAAGGCCTGTATTGGGTTTATGTATTTTTTGTTTGTTTGTTTAATTTAAATAATACCATAAGAGAGTGGACAAATCAATTGGCCTATGGATACTCACTTTCCAGAAAGGAAGCCATATAAAAAGGAAGCAACTAGTCAAAAAATCTCAAACCCCTAAACACTAGGAAAAGTTGTATAGAAATGGTGGTTGGAAACTGTTAAGAAAAATACTGTATCTGAAACCCACCTGAAATATGCACTGCAGTTTAAAACAATTAAATTAAAATACGACTAAATCATTCCCTGCCCCCAAAGAGTCTTAAGGAGCTCTCTCTAGAGACTAGGGAAGTTTTTATGGTGCTTAAAGGGAAAAGGTCAGCATTTAGATCTTAAGTTTGCATTGCTGAGAAACAGATAGAACCAATAACAAGAGACAGGACAAATACTGGTGGGAAGTTGAGAAGCTTAAAAAGGCTCTTGAAGAGTGATTTGCAAAGATGCTTAAGGTATTGCCATAAAATTTTGCTTAAATAGAGTGAAAAAGAAGACAATAAGGAAATCCGTAAGTTTGCTTAATGATAACAGTGTAAAATAATTCACTGGGTTTAGAGGACATAAAAGAACAGTCTTTTGCTTGGTCAGTCTTTGGTATTAGATGATCTTTAAGATACCTTTCAACTCAAACCATGCTGATTGTATGTTTACATGCTAATGTTGATTAGAAGATGCCAACAACTTGTGTATGCTTTGAAGCAGGTAGATCAAAGGCGTTAGACCTGTTTGAAGTAAGTGTACAGCAATTATGAGGTCAAATAGACTGGTTACTTGTAGATACATTGAATTTAGTATTCTTCACACCTTGAGGTGTGAAGAAACTGAAGTATGAAATTACTGTAACCTCACTGTTACCAGCTGCTGTGCCTGTGGACCTGCAGGTTGCCACTGTAACTCTCATGTACAGAGTGGGCTCCAGAGGGAGCTGCAGACCAGTGAGCCTGACTGCTTCTGAACTTAGAAGATGGCAGTCAGTCTTTACAAAAAAGAGGGTGGAATGGAGAAAGCAAAAAAAAAAAAAGCCAAAAACAAACCAATGACCAAATAACCAACAAAAAGCACAGTAGAGAAAGATACCACTAAGCACAGAGCAACACAATTTTGTTGGGAAAGCATTAATGTGGCTCCTGTAAAGAGAAATCTGCTTCATTAACCTGCTGGAATTGCAGAAGGGAGACAGTAACTATACGGTAACAGTAATCCTATCTGTTTCTCAATTGCCTTTGACAAGGCTCCACTTAAAAGGTTGTAAAGAAATTCTGTTGCTGTGGGATTGGAGGAAAGGTCCTTTTAGCAACTGGGAACCAGTTAAAGCAGAAGAAGCAAAGAGAAGTGCTTATGTGTCACTTCCAGGGTGAAAAATTCGAATGAGACTGCAGAAACTGTTCTACATTTCCGTGAGTAGCATCTGCTTTTGCCTCTGTTGCAGACATAGTACTAGTGATGGTTGGACCTGGCTCTGGGCTAACCCAGTTGGGCATCTCTAACATTCATTCAAGGAATCACTGACTTGTATAGGTCAAATCTTGTATTGCACATTGTAATTTTTGGTTTCGACTGGACCAAAACGTTTCCATCTTAGATATATCATAACTTCAGTTGGAGGTTATTTCACAGACAAATGAATTTATCTGGAGGCACTTCAGTTATTCTTACTATCAATTACCCCTTTACTTATTTCATGTAATTAATTTACTTATTCATGTCTTTCATCAGCCCAAAGAAAAAATATATGTGTAGAAGTTTACTCTTAAAAATCTTATACAGTCACCATTGTATACTTGTCACTTAGTGTGTAGAGAGGCAGTATATATGTTCATAAACATCTTCATTCAAATAATGTTTTTGAAGTGGAAAAGTCAGTTGTTCAGAAGGTAGAGGTTCAAGCAGGAAACATGTCATGTTGATTTCAGTCTCTAATTACATCAACAATATTTTTTTCAAGGAAATATTTTGCCATTCAGTACAAAAAACTAAATGCTGTGAAGAGTTAACACAGTGTGGAGACAAAAGCTACTGTAGTTTGTGTAATAGAAATCGATGATGACTGAGTTTTGGAGGATGAAAGAACAGGAAAGAAAGTCAACATGTGAGTGGTCTTAAAAATAGCTGGATTTCTTATGTGTCATGCAAAGCAAGTTACATTAGCTTTTCATGTTTAGAATTTTCTTTGTAATTCAGATTTTACAGGCTGAGTCAGAGGTGCATTTAACTGATAATGTACTTTAACATACTGTGTATACCAAAGATGTTTTTTTAAGTCCTTTCCTTAAGTTAGAAAGTATTTTGGCAAGATTTTTTTGGGCCTTATTTCAGAGGGCAAAATAGAGTAAAGCATAAATTTCCTGTGAAACAGGTGCTGCTGTTCAGAGTACAATAGAAATAAGTGAGAAAACTAGCAGTCCAACTTCCACAACAGAGCTAGAATAATGTTTATTTGCGCATGATATGTGTTTATATTTTAAGCAAAAGCTGCGTATTAAATGACTGTGCACTGTTCCGTGTGCTGTATGATCCTTGGCTGAAACAGGTGGGGATTGTATTGCTGAAATAGTGTACAACTACAGAGTTAGAGAATGTGTCAGAAAACACAAGTATAAATAAACAATTTAAATTAATGTCTTTCTTTCTAGCAGTTCCCAATTTGACTTTGAAATTTTAGTATTGGTATCCTGGCAACTTTATTTGAATATAATTTTATTAAATTGAAAAAAGAGTAATTCTAATTGTTGTGCAGACCTTAGCTGCTTGATACTACAAAATAAGCTATAATAGTAATATAGTAGTCCATCAGGGCCAGAAAACGGGAGGAATGATCCTGCTAATAAATTTCTCAAATAGTTACTAGATCATAAGACATATCTTCACAGGTTTTCCTGGCAGTTTCCCCTGAGACAGAGTATTTATCCACCTCTTAAAAGTCTTCTACCTCCTATTGGTCTTCTTTTGATCTCAAACATTTTCTTGCCTAAAAAAGATCGGCTGAACCTTCTTAGTGTATGTTACAATCAGCATTGTATCTATATTTTGGAAATTCAGATGTTTTACACATTTTAAAAAGCTGTTGTACGAAGGACTCCTTAAGTTTGAAGTAATGCTAAGTGTTGTCAAATTAGAGCTACTTCCAGGGTGTTGACAACTTTATTCCCAGTAATATATTGGTATGGGTTTGGTTTAATTTTTTTTATGATTTTAGTGGCATCTGTGTGATTGTTCCTTTTTTTAATTTCCTCTTTTGTAGACTGAATCTTGAAGAAGAATTGGATCAGATGAAAATACACCAATCTGTGGGTAAGTTCACTATACAATGACTGTGCTTATAGCAAAAAAGGGAAGGTATAGTATTTTATATGTGTATGTGTAGCTGTAGTGGCTTGTGTCTGGCTGGATGCCAGGCATGTACCAAAGCCTCTCTATCACTTTCCTCCACAGCTGGACAGGGGAGAGAAAATATAATGAAGGGTTCATGAGTTGAGATAAGGACAGAAAGAGATCACTCACCAAGTACTGTCATTTGCAAGAGACTCAGCTTCAGGATATTAATTGAATTTATTGCTAAAAAAATCAAAGAATAATGAGAAGTAAAAACAAATATTAAAAACACCTTCCCCCCACCCCTTCCTCCTTCCCAGCTCAACCTTCTCCCCCCAGCAGCACATGGAGACAGGGAATGGGGGTTATGGTCAGTTCATCACATGCTGTTTCTCCCACTGCTCAGGAAGGGGAGTCCTTCCCCTTCTCCGGTGTGGGGTCCCTCCCACAGGAGACAGTTCTCCATGAACTTCTCCAATGTGAGTCCATCCCACGGGCATCAGTCCTCCCCAGACTGCTCCAGCGTGGGTCACTCTTCCACGGGGTGCAGTCCTTCAAGGACAGGCTGCTCCAGCGTGGGTCCCCCATGGGGTCACAAGTCCTTCCAGGAAAAAAACCTGCTCCAGCATGGGCTCCTCCCTCCACAGGTCTGCAGGTCCCTGCCAGGAGCCTGCTCCAGCACAGGCCTCCCATGGGGTCACAGCCTCCTCTCAGGCACCCACCTGCTCTGGTGTGGGGCTCCTCCGTGGGCTGTGGGTGGATCTCTGCATCCCTGTGACCCTCCATCCATGGGCTGCAGGGGCACAGCTGCTTCACCAGGGGCTGCACCAGGGGCTGCAGGGGAATCTCAGCTCTGGCTCAGCTCTGGAGCACCTCCTGTCCCTCTTTCTGTGCTGACCTTGGTGTCTGCAGAGTTGTTCCTCTCACATATTCTCATCCTGCTCTTCTCTGACCACAATTACATCTGCACAACCACTTTTTTCCTTCCTAAATATGTTACCATGTTACTGGCAACTCTGATTTGCCCAGCCTTGGTCAGTGGTGGTCCATCTTGTGGCTGCCATGGATTGGCTCTGCTGGACTTGGAGGAAGCTTCAGGCAGCTTCTCTCAGAGGCCACTTTTAAAGCCCCTCCCATTACCAAAACCTGGCCACTCAAGCCCAGTGCAATAGTCTGTCAGAATACTAATTGTTTATATAAGGTTATTTTCTCTCCAAAGATTGATTGCTTTTTCTTGAAAGTGTGTTTTGTAACCCTAAGACCATACATATGATTTGAAATTATGTTTACCCGTTAGTTCTCCCACACATCTGTTAATTCAATGACAGTTTATATGAATATATACACCCTAATACATTTGCAAATAATCTATGAAATACAGTATATAGAAATTTTATGCTTATTCAGATTTCAGTTTTAATAATCATCTCACGAAGTATGTGAATTTGAAAGTAAATCAAAATGGTGAAATTGTAAGAATTGATGATGAATATCTTCTTTTATGTCTTTATAATCTTTACCATAGGTAATGGTTTTGTGAAGATTAGTCTTTGTCAGTCAGGTAGGTAATATATTGCCACTGCCTCTCCATCACTCCTCTGATTCTTTGTATTATTAGCTGTTCCTGAATGGTCTGGGAGAAATATTCAAGAATGCATAATTACAGTCCAGCTGGGTATTGCATCTGTGGTGAATACTTTATGCACAGTATTGTGCAAAGGAAGTAAGTGGGGGACTTGGAGAAGTACTCTACGTGTTCTTACCAATAAAGGCTTACCATTCTTTATCGCAGTTTTCTGCTGGTGGCTCTTTTCTCTTCTTTGTGATAATGTTGACCACTTGAACGAAAAAAAGGTTCTTTTTCTTTATTTTAAAATTCTATCTTTAAAATAAGGTCGAAATAGCAAGTTGCTGAAAACTGAAAGTTACCTTTTTCTTTTGTAGTACTCCTTATGTGTTATGTTCATAGCCGCAGAATTGAGGGTTTAAATATTGACTTTAAAAATCATGTCTTACCTTTTTCCAATTCAGTTAGTCTTTGCAGAGGGAGAAGATGAAAGATAACCAGTGGTGAGAAGGAGTTAAGGGCCTGCTGAGCAATATTCATGCCTCTCCAAAAACCAGTCAAATCTACAGAACTGCCAGTTCTTGTCATGTTTAGTGCTTTAACAATTAGTATTTTCTTCCTTCTTTTTTCATTCTCTTTTCAGGTTAACATATTCTCTTTTAAAAGTGTGTGGGTGGATGCACTCTTCTGGTTTGGTAATTTGTATAATGATTAGCTATTCTTCTATTGGGACTGAGAAAAATGTTTAAACTCCTAGTGAAGTGTTGTAGGCAAATTTTATTTACCTTTTCCAGTCTGTGGTGTTATGAGTATCATTTAAATGAACAGGAATGCCTGTTAAGATTGAAGTCCAAAGATATATATTACTGAAATGATCCTGTTTCCAGATTTTTGCCAGATGAAATGTAAAATTACAGTTGCTCACAATGTCTCTAAAAAGTGATTTCCTTTTTCCCCTTGCAAATTGAAGGGCATTGCAGTGTCATGGCACATGTATTGTTTTGAGATTTTCTAGAATGCACCATAATGACAGATGCTGGTAGTCCATCTTTGAACATAAATGAGCATATGTTGTAAATCCTTACTCATGCACTGAGAAAGTGCATGCACCCTCTGCCTTAGAAAGGGTATTAAATGCCTTCTTCCTAGATAAAATACAATTTCATGTATATTATCAGTAATTTGCTGAGGCTCCAAACTTGATGTGGTCTAAATACACTTTGTTCACTTTGTTCATTATTTTAGTATGTTTCTTTTATAAAAGAAAACCTGATGCCAATTTCCTCAGATTATCAATGAGGTTGGAATTCACTTTCACCTTAGCAGATACCTGTTTTCATAAGGTATTCTAATATCAAGGGATAAAATCTGTAAAAAGAGGCTGAGCTTTCCTGTATTAAAATTGTCTTTTTCAGATATCAGTTGTGTTTGTCAGGAAGAAATAATGGATAGTTTTGTTGTTCTTCCATATAACTTTGCAAATATTGCTGGTCAAAGATGAAGTGGGTCAAGGGAAAAGGAAACTCTCTTCCTGCCATTCCAAATTTTTTTTCCATTCTTATTCTTTTGCCCAATTATTTTCTAGTAGTCATCAAATCGATATTCATTGTTCATGCTATTAATGTCATTATTTGTTCATGAAGGTAAAGAATGTGTTGGCAGGTAGTAATGCCATTTCCTCCAAAAGCAGGATAGTGGATCCGTCAAATCCTATTCAGAAAAATAGCAAATGCCTTCTTAAAAAGCAGTAAACTCTTGGTCTGCTGTTTCTTCAATGAGGCAGTTTGAAAGCTTCTTTCATTGTGAGACTCCTGAATTGATTGTCATCAGCGTGTGCTGATGTGAGATGTGGCATTCCCTTCTGGTCTTCCTCCCGGTATTTGCCACTGAAAGTTTCTTTCTGCCCAGTAGCATGGATGGCTACCACTGGAGTCAGTAACACAGTGGCTTTGTGCACCATAGCACCTTTTGTCTGTCAGGGAAATCCTTTGCCTTGTGTGTACTGCAGGCAGAAGTGTCATTCCTTTAATTGTTTATATAGGTTCTTTATAAGTGACCATAACAGAGCCTATTGTGTTTTTTTCTTTGTGCAAGCAGGCTTTCTGCAAATACTAATAGTGAGCTATAGTTTCATAGTTCAAGTACCATTTTGGCAGCAGTGTTGAACTAGCTTATCATCAAATTTGGTGACTACAAATTAGGAATTAAGTTTTACGTTCTAAAGCTGACAGTTAACTATGTTTTCTCAGTGGGGTGTAAGTGTGCTTATGTAAGACCATGGTAATTTGATGACTGAAGATAGTGGGGTTTATGACTTGTGGGTCTATTCCTTGAGGGAGATGTTATTTTTTTATGTAGAGGTACGACAGGTAGAGCATGTCTTGCTGAGTAGACTGATATGATGTATCTTTCTGCTGTCCTAGGCAGACAGTTAAAGGCAATGCTGTTTCCCTGTCTCCCTAACCAATTCCTATGAACAATTACATAACAATTATAAGGAAGGAGGGAAGAAGGGGCGTGAATGGGCCATATATTTCTGCTCAATAGAAGGGGTTATGTTTCAGTCACCTTTGGCTAAAAACTTCAGTTTATGTTGCTTGTGTCTTCTTTGATAATATTGAACATGTATAGTCTTTTCTATCCATTTTGCAATATTATTCTTTATTATCTGCATATAATATGTTTATTTATAGAGATTTAAATTGCATTTTAATATATCCACATAATAAACATAACACCTTGTGTGCTTTGATCAGTTTCTTTGACTATGGGAAATAATTCTTCTTTTCAGTGAAGTACAGTAAATGCTGATATAAAAGCTACAACAGGCATTCAAATGAGTGAATATTTAGAAAAAGATGAAAAGCATGTTCATATTATCTTTGTGTGTTACTTAAAGAATGTTCTAAATGTATGCAGTACCACTGTGCTGGGGGACTGTAGTCTGAAGGAACATGGGAACTAACATATTAATATCAAGGTAAAGGTACATATTCCCCAGATGCATAGTTTTACCTTTTTCAGCTTTTATTATCTTTAGAATAGTGTTCCATTTATTTCATGAATACAGAAGTATTAATTGGCCATGACATGTTCCAAAGACAAAAGAAAGGTCTAATTCACTCTAACAAACTTGTTAGTCACTGTTTATATCAAGAGGATTGTGAATCTATAGAGAGTAACACTGTTTTCTTCTACACTTGCTTTGTTTATAAATCAAAAGTTTCTAAGTGACCTGCAGTGTCTGCTTGTAGTTTGAAATGTTACTTCTAAAGCAGACCTCCACCATGTAGCACAGATATTTATCCCTTAAGATTAATTCTTTAAGTTAATTTGGGGGAAAGAAGGACCAAAAAAGAAATACTAATATTTTGGTGCTTTTGGAGTATTGGGATTTTTTTGTTCTGTAATGCAATATTTCATATTCTAAGATGAAATCCTTCTGAGGTGTGTAATTGCTCCTTTCTGTGAGCAGTGGGTAATTTGTGAATGCTAAGCTCTTGACTAAAATCTAAACAGAATATGATTTACTTCTGATTGACTATGTATTGGTACTTGTACACGTTTTTTTATGGACAGGTCTAATTTTTAACTTGGTATTTTTGGTATCTAAAATGTATAGCTGTCTCTGACAGTGATGCTTAGATTTGTGTTGGCTGTCATTAGTTGTATCAATTTCTAATTTTTACGATTTCACAGTATTTCAGTTGAATGATTTGTGTGATTTATCTAGTGAAGTACATGATCTTTAACTTAACAAAACCCAGGGTTTAAAGTTTTCATCCATCCTAATTCAGTTACTGTTTGCTTTGTTCAACAATCACTCTGATCCTCCTAGCAGGGGACAAGACCTAGAGAACAAAACTGATAGTGACTGTGTAGATAAAAAGGCAATGAATTCTGCTTTTAAGGCATAGAGGGAATAGTCTGTAAAAGAATAAAAATTGGATTGAAAGTAGAGTGTCTTTAACCTGCAGATCTATTGTACCTTTGAAAAGCTTGTACTCTGAAAAAAACATACTGTGGTGCTACAGAGATTCATAATTATGTGACAGAGCACTTTGAAGAGAGGTCACTTTAGAAACTGACCAAAAGGCTTGTCAAGAAAATAGGACCACATTATAAATAATTATGGAAATAAAAAATGCATTTCTTTAAAAAGTCTATGGATTCTTTTAGTGAAATACTAGGTGTCATAATGTATTTTATTTATTATATGATAGTGATGTGTTATTTACTTTCTGATAGAGCCACTTTTTAAACTTAAAGAAGATGATGAGGTCAAGAGTAATACTCCAGAGAGGTATATGGGACAAGTTTCACATGAGATAGTACAGAAGGTAAGATACTAACCCCAGCAAACAGATCCAAATTTTAATTTAAGAATCATATATATGTATGTATGAATGTGTGCCAGTACTCATGAATTTAAGCCATTGTTTTCCTACCTAATTTAAAAATGAGCTTTCCTTAATTTTGCTCAGAAATTAATTCTAGGGAAATAACTGTGAATGTGTCGTGTAAGATAAACATGGGTAATGTCAGAGAAAATGAAAAGAGTGTTTAGGGGTATAATGTTAAAAGCTAAGAAAGTACCTAAACTGTAAGTAACATAAGCTTAGCATTTTGCCCTTGAACTTTGGGAACCCTAATTTTTTTTGCTGGGTGTTTAACTTTAGGTGATATGAGATGTTGATCTCCATAGAGCTCTTCTACAGAATAGAATTAATGTATAAATCCACTTTTTGTTGTATTTAAATTTTAGCCCAATATTGCATATGCAAATACTTTCTACATATGTGGGTCTACCACTCTTTTTACAACATAGTACTATATGCATGTAGTGTTCTTTAGCTTTACAAATATAATAAGTATTTTATCTTTACTGCTTAACATTCTACAGGTTTTGCCTCATACAGTAACGAGATGTTCTTAACTAGTTGCTATTTGTATTGATATTTGTAATATACACAAGTAGTTTAGTATGTTAACAGGTGTTCACTTAAGAGGGCTCACTTGTATTTTACCATATGTTTTGTTTGCTTGCAAAAAAAAGGCATCCTTCAAACAGTATCATGCCTTTTGTTTGTCATTTTGCAAAACTATTTGTTTAATTGCTCATAAATCTTTAAAAGTATGCTTAAATTGAATAAACAGAAATCTATAACTTTGAATGTCAGTTCAGGTATGTCTATTTATTTTTTATCTGTGAATTAACTTGTAGGAAGTATGGTAATTTACAGCAGATGATGTGATTGCATATACTTGTAACACTTGCCATATGGTCAGGCAATGAAGGCTGTCATCTCGTTATTACTGAATGACAAACATCATGTTAAAATAATAACACACAGAATAGGAAGTGCTCACATTCATTTATCTTAAGGTAGAGTGAGTAATTGAAATAATATGAATGCTACCATCTGAAATGTCACACAGTTTATGCTTGCTTATCATCTATATTTCAGAACTATAATTTTGTTTGCCAGGTACTACATAATTTTTATCTCTATGGATATACAGAGTTATGATGGTACCTTAGGGATAGGTGCAGAAGCTATTCATTGTTTATTTCCTTCCAGCTGTCATACATGACTTTAAGTGCTACTGAGTGCAAAAGGTTGCTTTAAAGAACTAAGAAAATAGTAGCAGAATCTCAGTTTAGGAAAGGAATTGAAGAAAGTTATTGGTCCAACATGTTGTCATTGGGGTGGAAAGTGAAAACTGTGATTTTAATCATAACCCTTTGTTTCACTAAAACATTTGAAAAAAAGAATCCCTTTTATTTCTAATTTCACCAAAAAAACTTTATGTAGACATAATGCATTCTCTTCATATTAAAGATTTCCTATAAACTCACAAATGCAGTATCCAATTCACAAATATATATGAAGTTTGAGCAGCTCTTGTCCTAATTTGCCCTGTACATTAAGAGCTCTCATTTATCTGAATCATGTCTGTAGTACCTACTTTGTAAAATATTTCATTAATTCTAAAATAATTTAAAAGCATTGGCAAAATGTTCTTGTAAAAACTTAAAAGTAAAATCATGGAGAAATAGTATGGTTTCAATATTTTCGGTGTCAAGGATAGTTTTGACATGTTGTATTGCTACAAAATATGCAAACTGGCCAGTATTTTACAAGGTTAGGAGTTCACGTTAGCCATGCACATGCTAGTATAACTCCTGGAAAAACAGCCCTTCCTAACCATGCATGGAGAAATGTAGAACCCCTGACACTTAGCTTAGTGAAAGAGTGAAATGGATTGAGCTTGTACAAAACCAACCAAAAATATTTCTGCCAAGTATTGGAGTAAGTGGTTAGTGAGCACAAAATTTGCTCTGATGCCGTTTTCAAGCTTCTGAGGAAATCTCAGAAATTAGATTATAGACGAATAGACTAAATTATCATTTTAGTATCTGCTAAAATTAAAATTGCCCCTTATTTCTGGAAATTGTCCTTTATGTGGATATTCCAGAACATCCTAGAGAATCAGTTTATTATTAGTGGACTTCAGTATGCGTAAACCTCAAAGGACTTTACAAGGAAAAAAGGTAAAATGCTTCCTCAAAATTTATATGAGAAACTTGTAAAATTAGTCTCTTAATTGAAACATGATAGATTTTCCCTTTCTGTGAATAGAGAACACATACTAGCTTCCATATTTTTTAGGTGCTGAGTTTCTAATACCTTTTTCTGGGATTTGTTTGGGGTTTTTTGAATCATCAAATTAATATTTTATTTCTGTATTTATGACACTTAAAAAAACTGGTTGATTCAAATAGCTAGTGCAAAATTGTCCATATTTCAAAGTAGTAATCCTCCTGATTTTTTTTTTTTTTAAATTCAATTAGTATGTATGACCAAATCAGTAATGAGCTCAAGATTCATCATCAGGAAGATTCATTAGCATGACATACTTAAACTTCTGTGTCACTTTGCCTGGAATTCTAACTTCTTTTACCATCTGCCCTTTGTTCAACAGCTGTATTATTGCAGCTAAAATGTTTTCATCTGTACTATGTTAAAATTATTTTCAAATTAAGGACTATAGATAGCTTTTGTCTTTGCTCTTTATGTAATATTATTGTCATATAAAAATATATCTGAAAACACAGTTTGATGTTTTTACAGGACAGGCTGAAATATTGTGAATGCTAAAATTGTTTTCATTAGGTACAGTTAGAAAGAAGATTCAAAGTTACTAAAGGGGAATTAAAGAAACAGGAAGCAGAAAATAAAGACTTACTGAATGAGAAAATTTATTTGAAAGAATCTTTAAAAGTGCAAAAGGAAGATGGAGACACAGGAAAAAGAGAGTTGGAAACACTACTTAAAAGGATTTGTGAAATAAAAAAAGAAAAAGCAGAACTTCAGTTAGTGATTGATGAGAAGGAAAAAGAAGCTGCCTCTTTGAAGAGGCAAGTGACAGAAGCTAACAGGTTGAGAAATGAAAGTGAAGATTTGCTGAGTCAAGTGCAGGAGCAAAAGTGTTTGCTGGATGAAGCCAAAGCAGTGGCAATCTCTGGACAATGTAATTGCAAGATAACAGGCACCAAGGTTAAATTAAAAACAGCCAAGAAAAAGAGCTCTCTGGGACATCATGGAGCTTTACTCAAACAGTCCATCAAGGTTATGAGTAATGTATTTGAGAACTTCAGTAAGGACGGCTGGGAGGATGTGAGTGAAAGCAGGTACGGCTCTCATTAACTTAGCCCTGTAGAGGGGACACTGTGCATATGTAAAGCACTAGCAAATGGAGATTGAATTTCAACTACTGTTGATTTGGTATTCAAAAAAAATACTGTCAGATCCTTTGAAATATCTTGGGAGGTCTTGTTCTGAGCTTATTGACTGAAATTTGCATGCGAAATTAGCCACAACTGCATGAGTATTTGAATAGGTGCCAGGAAACCCAAAAGAAGGCAATGCTTGATTTCTTCCAGTGATGCTATTTTCATGCAGTCATGAGGCTTGAAATTGACAGTTTGGCAGGTTGATTTAATTTGCTGGCCCTTTGCATATTCACCACTGACAGCTAAGGATTCCCAGGCAAGCCTACTAAGTCGGTTTAGTTATCTTGTGACATGCCGACCCGGGAGGAGAAACATTTTTTCCCCTTAATTTAGTTAGATAAATTTTGAATGACCCATTTCAGCTTGCTAGCAGATGTCTACAAGCTGTTTAACATCCTTTAAATTAAGAACCATCCACACTAATTAGTTCATGTATGTTTTATGCAGTCATTGTACTAACTTTAATTGAATGATGGTTAAAAATCAGTTCTTTAAAGGTAATGGTTACCACATACAATCTTAGTCATGAATCAAAAGGCTCTCAGAAAATTCAACTGGCAAGCTTTATAAATATAGAGAATTTTTGCTTCTCTGTATTATGCTTTCATGCATTTGAGGAGGCAGTACTAGGTAAATGGTTATCACACCTTGTCTTTCAGGACTTTGTTCTAAGAGGCAAGCAAAGAAATTTCTCAAGCCTGTATGTATCCAAAATACAGGAAACATGGGAAAAGAGTAAAGAAAATGGAATTGTCTTCATAGGCTTTATACTGGCTTTGTATGTCATAGGGAGCAAATCAATAGTGGCATACGAAGCCCTTCTACTAGTTCTCCCCATGCAAAATAGGGGATTCCTGAACACAATGTCTTGAGAGAGAAAACAAATTAAGAACCATGTTATTTGTCAGTTGTTATCCTTAATGGTTTTTGGTTGGTTTTATGTATAATTAAATATTGCAGATCTGATTTTAATAGAAAACATACACGTTTGCACATACAGAGACATGTATGCATGTTGTAATTAGTGAGTATTTAATTTGATGTGTTGTTCTCTTTAAGAACAAAATTGAGCCAGCACATTGTCATTCCACTTTAAGTCTGAAACAAAAAGTAATTGCGTAGCTTCACTTGTGGCTAGCCATAAATGCTACTTTTAATAATTGTACAAATGTTGGGTTAGGGAATTCTTGTTGTAGAACAGTAAACATTTTTGAAAGTGAAGTTTCAAAAGTGTCATTCGCAACAAGTTAGAGAAATATCTTCATTTAGTTTCCTCTTCTGCTTATTAATAAATACCATTCTTTAACATTAGTACCTGTCTCTGAGTTTCTAAAGGCAAGGCTTCCATTTTCTAAATAGAACATTCATTGAAAGCAGGTGAGGGAAATGTATATGTTCTTAGAAATATCTCAGTGGTACTGCAGCACCTTTAAACCATTGCATTGATTTCTGTTCTCATCAGTCAATAATACATACCAGTGTGTCAGAACAGGTTTTGGAAAGTATAAGTATGTTTATGTGTGAACTCTTCTTGTCAGTTTGAGGGCTTTTCTCTGCTTAAGTAGACTGCATCTCTAAACCATTGGTTTTTATGATGGTGTAACTTAATTTGAACTCAGTTACGCTATTTTAAATACGTTAGTTTAAAAAGTAACAAATCAAAATAGCCTCCTGTCAACGGATTCCTTCACAAATCTGCTCACACAACTGACGATAAATACCCACTGATGTTGTAGAAAAGGATATATCCAAGACTTCATGTTTTAAGGTAGGATTCTCTGTTTATAAGAAAGCAGATGATAATGTGGGGTAAGGCAGTGAAAAACTGGAAATTAGGAGCACATTGAGTGCAATTATAAGGAAAAACTTGAAAAAGATTTAAAGTTTCAGGTCCAGTTTTTCTGCACAGCATTTGATCTGAGTGAAAGGATTAACAAGTTCACAGAATTTAAAAGCACTCCAAAGGGGTGCTAAATAGAGCCTCCCCTGAAGTGTGATTTCTGAGTTTGTCTCATTCAACACTACAGATAAAGTTCAACTGAAACAAAATCTTATTAAGTATTGTGGATTTACTTGTTTTATTATAAAATGTGAAAGCGAAAGAAAGTAGAAATTTAGTAGTTTATGAGCCATTCACAGACTAGAAATACAATCAAGTATTTTTTCATTTTTTCCACTTCTGTGGATTGTCACAAAGACTGTCCTTTTAAGAACAGCTGAAGCCTCAGGCCTCCCTGCATTATAGTGAGATTGCATTTGACAGAGTAGAACTTGATAAAACCATTTCGGAGATAGATTTTTTTCTTTATTGTATTTGTAAAATGTGTTGAATAAGTCACCTTACTGTTTGGATTTTATATTAGTTTCTCTTCTTTCTTGCATGTGTTTATTTCTATGTGCTTATGCATTGACTCTGGAACATTTAATATTTAGATTGATTTCGTTTTGTTTTCCTGCATGTGCTGCTTTAGTGACTCTGTAATACCAACTTCTGAAAGTTTGGAAACAGTGATTATGAAGTCAGTGCAAGACATTGATCCACTGCCAGACAGAAGTAAACAAGAAGAAAAAAAGCCCTGCAATGTGATTCATTTAGAAGTCAAAAATGAACAATATAATAAAAAGGTATATAATAGAACTTGTTTTGTTCTCGTGGGCAGAGTTTTGGACTTTAATATTAGCACTGCTATTCTACTCTTAATTGATTTCACTCGATGTTAAAGCAAAAGCCTACTTCCAGATATTCAGTGGGTGGATGCATTATATTTTAGAATATTTTCTGAACAATAAGTCTGCTGTTGTGTATTAACCCTGGCTGGATGCCGGGCATGTACCAAAGCCTCTCGTTCAGAGAGGCTGCGCAGCTGGACAGGGGAGAGAAAATATAACGAAGGGTTCATGGGTTAAGATAGGGATAGAGAGAGATCACTCATCAAATACTGCCATGGGCAAAACAATTTTGAATTAGAGATAGAAATTTAATTTTTTACTAACAAAATCAGAGCAGGATAGAAAGAAATAATTCAAGTCCTTAAGAAGCACCTTCCCCCCACCCCTTCCTCCTTCCCAGCTCAACCTTCTCCCCCCAGCAGCACATGGAGACAGGGAATGGGGGTTATGGTCAGTTCATCACATGCTGTTTCTCCCACTGCTCAGGAAGGGGAGTCCTTCCCCTTCTCCGGTGTGGGGTCCCTCCCACAGGAGACAGTTCTCCATGAACTTCTCCAATGTGAGTCCATCCCACGGGCATCAGTCCTCCCCAGACTGCTCCAACGTGGGTCACTCTTCCACGGGGTGCAGTCCTTCAAGGACAGGCTGCTCCAGCGTGGGTCCCCCATGGGGTCACAAGTCCTTCCAGGAAAAAAACCTGCTCCAGCATGGGCTCCTCCCTCCACAGGTCTGCAGGTCCCTGCCAGGAGCCTGCTCCAGCACAGGCCTCCCATGGGGTCACAGCCTCCTCTCAGGCACCCACCTGCTCTGGTGTGGGGCTCCTCCGTGGGCTGTGGGTGGATCTCTGCATCCCTGTGACCCTCCATCCATGGGCTGCAGGGGCACGGCTGCTTCACCAGGGGCTGCACCAGGGGCTGCAGGGGAATCTCAGCTCTGGCTCAGCTCTGGAGCACCTCCTGTCCCTCTTTCTGTGCTGACCTTGGTGTCTGCAGAGTTGTTCCTCTCACATATTCTTTTTCTGCTCTTCTCTGGCCGCAATTACATCTGCACAACCACTTTTTTCCTTCCTAAATATGTTTTCACAGATAACATATCTAATTGGCCCAGTCTTGCCTAGTTTTGGGTCTGTCCTTGAGCTGGCTGGCATTGACTTTGCTGTACAAGGAAGAGCTTCTGACAGCTTCTCACATCAGCTGCCTTTTTTCCCATTACCAAAACCTGGCCATACAAACCAGATATATCTGTAAAAGTATTTGGAGACGGTGTCAAGAGTGTAAAAGATTATTAAAAAAGGTAAAGCTGCTGTAAGCTAGCCATGCTGTCTCACAATCCAAAGAATGCCATAGACATGACATTAAACTTTCTCTCAGTCAGAAGAGCTGTACAGAACAGGCTGACCTAACCCCTTACAGGGAGACAGCAACACCCTCTCTCCCTCCCTTCTAGCCAAATGGTGTGCTGACTAATCAAGCATAAACATCTCTCAGTTCGTTGGTTGTGCACTGCACGAATTGTTCCATCTTAGAAAGATACTTTTGACTCTCTCTGTGTCCAGGAGATTCTGTCTTGAGAAAAGTATGCTTTTAGCCTCTTCTTAGCCTATTTACATTCATTGTCTGGGATTTGAATTGCTTGTCTCATTGCTAACATCTATATGCTGTTTCCTCACAGAAGAGGGCCAGCTGGTTGTGTCCCAGGTCTTTAGAGGCTCCATACAATCTGTAACACATGACTCATTCTTGGACTTTTTAACAGCGTCTAATACTTTTTCCCTCCTGTGTTTGTCCAAATAAATCACTTCACAGAATTTAAAACATAAGCAGATATTACTGTTTCTTAGTTCAAGAAATAGAATACTGAAACACCAAACAGCTTGCTGCTTTTAGATAACTAGTTTGAAATTCAATATTTTGAATACTGAAATATGTAATACTGAATATAGCAGGGTTTGAAAAAAAATTGTGTTTTCTTAGTTTCCAAAATTTTAAAGCAAATGCAAGCTTTCTGGTCTTGTTACATATTCTTGATTGTGTTATTTAATCAATACTTTTTGGTGAGAAAAACTGAAAAAAAGAAGAATTCTTATGCGACCATTTGTTGGTAACAATACATAGTATGAGTGTGCATATGTGATATATGTGAAAATCTGACAGAGAGTGCTACTCCTGTTAATCTCCTCCTACTCCTGAGTGAGGACATACAAGGCAGGGAATCCAGGAGACTATCCTCTCTTGATTGGTGTTACAGCACAGCCACTACGATTCCTTTTGGGCCTGTATTACATTTACTCTCTGTTCCTACTGGAGAAGATAGATATATTATGATTACATTTGTAACAGACTGGTGGAATTGAAGCATACACAGGAAGCATCTGGAGAGCCCTAAGCAGTTAAATATGCTTCAGCAGAAGTCCCCTATTGCAGGAAAAGCATCTTAAAACGTGGTTTGTGAGTGTGGAAGATAGTATTGCAGAAACATGTAGTATTAATAGTTAGGAACACCAATTTTAACAGAATTCTTAAATCCATCCTAAGGATTTAAGGACCCTACTGTTGGGTCATGGTATTCTCATAGGAAGAGAGGCTGAAGAAAACTCGTAAGTCTTGAGCTGTGCCAGGGTTTGGAGATGAGATAATTTATGACACAAGGACTTGATCAGTTTTTCCCCACATGGTATGAATATATCATTCCCTGTGCAATATCAGCAGAGTTACGGGCACACTCTTACAACTCATACATTTATTAGAGCTGTGTCCTAGAGTGGAGATCTCTATCTTTTTGCTGCAGGCATGGATCGTTTTCTCGTCATCTGCTGAGAGCTCAGTTCTTGGTCTTTCAAATTGCGTGGTGATTGTACAAACCTAGAATTCATGAAAAAGTTATCCTTCAATGTCAGTAATTTGTTCAGTGCAGCTTGTAGAGAATGTGTTGCTCTTTACTCTTCTAAACTTGCTTAGCAGCTATTTTGGATATGAATATTCCCAGGAATATGTTGCATGGTATGACAAAAATTGCAATCAGAAGACTAAAAATTGGATAAATGTTGCAGAATTCCTGATCAAAAGTGGTTAAAAATACACTGAGCATTTAATACCCAGCAAATTATTACTTTGATGTTAGACTAAGCCAAACTTTGGCCATTTTTATATTACATATTGCAAACAACCTTTTTCTTCAGTTTCTGTTTCAATTGAACATTTGATAGGTTCTAGAAACAGCTGTTTTTTCAAATCACATATTTAAAAGGCACTCAGCAGACTTCTGTTAAACCCTGGTCAAACACAGGGATCTTATCTTGTATGTTCATATTGTATGCATCATCTAGTTATAGCTCAGTGTCCAATCTGGTCTTCTTTTTGAACTAATGAGACTACTATTCCTTTTAAGTTTCACTTAAATGTCTTCAAAAATAGGACACTGCAGACTTTAAAGTAATACAGATTGTCTTTTTTCCCTACTAGTAAATTCATAGCTTATCTAAACAAGTAAAGTATGTATTAACAGATACTTCATTTTTCTCTGAGATCATTTGGAAAAGGCTATGACTCACCTATAACGATTCATTAGTTCTTTTACATTTGATGTGAAAGGCAGAAATTTGTACTCTTTGTTGGATGATGTTGTAAGAATGATTTTCAAATTAAAATTAATTGGAATATATGTATTATTTGAAGTAGTTCTTGTCGTTTCAATTCAAACTGCAAAAACTTGCAGTATTGTGGTTGGCGTGTCACAATGAAGGGTGGCTAGCTTTTTGATTTTAGTTTTCATTTGTGCCATTCGCAGATTAAACACCTAGAAAAATTGCATTCCAGGAGGAGGATCTGCTATCCCATACCATCTTATCCATCAATTTTAAGCAAAGATACCGATATTATATATTTCCTAGGTAAGATCGAGGTAGCATTCCTGCCTACTAAAACCTCTTCTTTATTACACAAACCCACTCCTATGCTGTTGCAAGATATGCTTGTTTGAATTTGTATGTGTATTTTCAAATATTTAGCTCATCATTTTAAGGTGAAATTCACATATAATAAGTAACTGTTAAACAGCATCTTTTCACACAATAAAATAAGTTTTTACTAAGTCCCACCTAGTGAATCTACTGACTGATATGAGGTGTTTCATAACCTTTAGTTCATGTTTCCCCCTTGTAGCCACACAGCCAATAAAACAAATTAAACTTATTTTGTTTTAGACCTTAAAAAACCCTAGCCTATTAACAAGACACTGATGCCTTTATTTTTGGTAATATTGATCAGAAACTCAGGACACCTTTAACTTCCAAGTCTGTATTGATTTTGTAGTGTTGGCACTTCAGAAAAAGCACAACGTGTAGTGCCTACAAGTTGACTGTTTTTATATGTTTTATGTTTTTATAGGTCAGCTGTTAATTTACCAGTTTGCTTTCTGAGAAATATTTTAGAGATTTTTGAAGAGAAAGAAATCATAAATCATGTTACTTATGATGATTTTAGCCATTTAATAACATGCCATTTTATGTTCAGTGAACAGAGCAAAAGGGAGAAATACCACTGTCCAGAAACTGGCCTACTCTGTTACTCCACAGGAAAAAATTAAATCACTGCAGAAGCAGATAGCTGTTTTACAGAGTGAAAAAAGTCATCAGTGGCTTCCATTAAGAAGGTTAAAGAAACCAATGAAAAATTAACAAATCAGCTACATTTGTCTGATCAGATGTTTCAAGCTAAAAAACTGACCATAGAGGTAAAGTACTTTTCATTATAATGTCTTACGATGGTCACCTTAATGCTATTGCAATTCTTTGAAATTTTGATAACATTGGTTTCTGGATTTTAATTTATTATAGTCAAAATTATGAAATATTATATATTACCATGCTTTATATGAGCTGGTTATTATGTAAAAATTGTATTGAGATTAGTGTATTGACCTAAATCATTTATCCTTCTGTAAATAAAGTGGTCTCTATGCTGATATTTACATGTGTTCAAATGAGTGAGTTGAGTTTCACTTTTAGCCTGTAGACTGCAAACCTTCCTGGTAATCTGATTAGTCCAGAACTAGCATCTGTTCGTCTGTGAAGAACAGACACTGTCTCTTTATACCCAAGGACAACTGGAGTTTCCTTCCAAAGGGAGCTCAGACCAGTTTCATATCTATTTAATCCCATCTTTCACTGCTAAGGTGAAAAGCCAAAGAACAAAGTTTATGGAAATAGAGACTGGTGAAGTATTTAGTTAACAGCCCAAGGACACCAACTTTTGTCTCTGCTTCAGTCTTCATTCCTACTTAATCCTTTTCCATTCTATTACTCCTTTCTGGTTTTCCCCATTCTCATGTATATATGTATTTTGTGTTAATCTATATGCAGCTCCTCAGCTGGAATTCTTTTCTGTTCGTACTGTAGTGATTGGCCTGCCCTTTATAGAGCTGAATCAACAAACACTTACGCAGTAATTGTCTCCTGTTGGTCACACACACATCCTGCTTCCAGAATTATAGTGCTACAACAGATGGACTTGCTGGAAGGAGGCAGACATTAAAAAAGAAATCAAATCCCCTCCCCCGTAAACTTCTCTGTGTTTTTGTCTTTGCACAGAAGGCAGAAGCAGTATCAGGAGCAGCACTTTTCACTTTCTTAGGGCTAGGGAACTGCTAATTTCTAGAGGAGGGAAAACTTCATTTCTGTTATTCATTTTGCATAACTATATAAGTGTAATGAATTGTTCAAAAAGAGTTTCCAAGGTCATTGGAGCCAATGAAGATCTGCCTATCTTACAAACAGTATCATAATACAAAGTTTCATGGACAGTATAAACTTCACAGGAAACTATGTGTGTAATTTAGCTAAAATGTTCTGATTTGCCAGACATCTTCATGATTTCCTTCCTAGAAGACTACTCCTCAGGAGTCCATAAAAGAGCAATGTGAGAAATTAAATAAAAAATGCTCTTATCAGGGAGCTGGTTTAAAAAAAAAGAAAAGGCAAAATTTGTGTAAAGATAAGAGCTGGTGTGATGGAAAAGACTAACTAAAATGAAAACAGCATGGCTTTTAAACCAAACTGGTTTTCTATCACTCAGTTTTTATGGAAGGTTTTGAAAAAAAAAAAAAATGGTTACTGGTCTATTTAAAGGGTGGTGCATTCTAAGCAAAAATAAATAAATGGTGTTGCAGGTACTCAAGGAAAAAATCTTTATTAGGCATGCACATTTTTTTCCTTCTCAGCAAACAATTCAAATTCCCTTTCTTACACCTAATTACTCTTCAGGTGCCATACTAGTGCTACCAAGTGGGAAATTTGAAGCAAAGGCTTGGGCTACTTGCCAAGTGAAAATTAAGGAGGTAAAGAACCTACACAGTCACTGCAGGGTACACTCATGTTTTAGAGAGAGAACCCTGATTCAGACAGATCAAATGGTTGTAAAACATGTGTTTGTGTGGGGGACTTGTATGGGGTTTTTTTGTAAGAAATACTGTCTAGAAGTCAACTTTTAAGATACTGCAAGGGAAATAATGTTTGTTAAGGTTTTTTGTTAGTACTTTTGTTACTTTAGATTTTAGAATTTTCTTGAAAGATAGAAGGTGAAAAACAAGCAGTCATACCATGAAAAAATAAAAGATTGACACAATCTCTGGATTTGGGGAAAATCTTAAATACTTCAAGAGTGCCAAAATTACTAATATTCAAAAATAAGCTACCATTAATTGCCATAACTATAACGTTCTAAGTAAACGTATATTACATTTTTTGATCCAAGGTATGGTAAGTTTAGCAGTCTAGCAACTGTAAACATTAACATCATGGCTTGGACAGGATACCATTTTGCCTGAATTTATCTAAGAAAATAAATCCTTTAGCAGACAAGGACAGATGTTTGTGCAGTCAGTCCTTCGTTAGAGTCCCCAGGGAATCTAGAAGATCGACTCTAGATTTAAGATTTAAATGTTCCAGATGTTCATTTTGAGACAGATTTTACAGTTCATGCAACCTAAGGACTGTCTGGCATCTGTTGATTTTCAGAATATGTATACATGCATGGTTTTGTGTATTTTTCTTGAAGATCCACATAGACATGTATGTAGGTGTATATTTGTTTGCTCTTAAGAGCTCAGAATTCTGGATTTAAGTTCTGGTTTTGTTTGGCCTTATAAATGCTTTGCAGTAATGTGGATACTGGCTTTGTTTCATTTCTGCAAAAGCAATTCCTTGCATATTTAAAAAAAATGACTGTGAAGTGACTGCACATGTGAGAATCAACACTTGCATTCTCTAAGGATTCACATTAACACTGAGTCAAGACCATCTGTACAGAAGTACAGTAGTTACATTTTGTTGTTGGTGTATAGAAATCACAGCTGGAGCAGATACTTAATGCAGAAGCAATGATATTTAGCATTTTCTTAGTTTCTAAGAAAAGCATTTGAAAGAAATTGTAAAAATTCAGGATCTTTTTTTCTAAGGTTTAGTCCCCTTCTCTACTAATTTCTACCATTAAGTGCTTATAAGAAGAGTGTATTTATTGCATACATCACAGTAATCATAATTTTATGCAGTGTCACTCCTGTGGCAAAAATCCAGACAAAGCATATTGAATAAGAAATTAAAATCATAAGCCGGTTAAGTCACTAGTGCTTCCCTCATTCATGTCAAGGCTATTCAAAGGCCCACTGCTCAAATGTACCATACTTTTGCATCTCCAGTTCTCCAGTGTTTCTAAGGTGGTATCACAGGAAAGCTGCATTGCTTTATGGAATACTATGGGCATTTGCAAAGTGCCTATGTAAGTCTACATCAGCAGGAAACTTGAATCTCAGAGTAAGAACAAGTCAACCAGTCAAATCTGACACATTCTCTGAAGAGGGTAACATGAAGGTTTAGGTAAAGTTTTATTCAGGTGCATTCCTGCAGAAATATCACGACACTTTTGTTGAATTGGGAAAGAGCTTTTAATTTTTTTTAGAAGCATATTTTAATTGTGACCCAGACTACACTTTTTTCTGACAGCATTTAAACATACCTCCAAACTTTATTTTAGCTTTTTTATTTTCACTTTTCTTTGCGTTTTAAGGAAACTTTTTCCCCCTGAGCTCATCGTTTGTTTATCTAGTAGATTATCTCAAGCATAGAAAAGTATGAGCATGAAAAGCAGAAAAGTAAAGTGCTAAAGAAAGCTTTTTATTCTTTAAAGGTTGTGGCTTTCTTTACATATTTTTACTGTTTTTTATTGCTCAGTGTATTAAAGGACAGGCCAGAATTCAGTGTTGCACCTGCAAAACCAGCATCACAGCTTCACACCTCTTACGGTACCCAAATATAAGAAAGTCAGCCAATTTAGCATTATTCAGTTACACTGAAACAAAGAAGAAACTGATGATAAATTTTGATGCATTGGAAATTATTGACAGAACTCTTATTTATGCAAAGATCTCACTTAGACTCTGGTTTTCATGAAGGATTTTTCACTCTTTAAAGATGTATTGCTATTTATATAACAATTTTTGTATGATTGTGGTTTCCTTTAAGTAAATTTTATGAAATTTAAAATTATACACTGAATGCTATTTGTAATTATCCTGTGGTAGCTAGAACTACTTTTGAAATTTCCTCATATTTTGTTCATTTGAGCAAATATGTAATTACTTCGGCAGGTTTTGTGGGTTTTCTAGATAAACATTGTCCAGTTAGAAATGTTTGTAGACCCCTCCGATTGTTTCCTGTCAAAACTTGGATACATGTTCTGGTTTTATGTATTTGAAATGTCTTACATGGATGTACACCAGAGCGTTTGTGCATTTTTATTAAGTTCATAAAAGAGATTCTGCATTTAGTGTCACCTCTTCTAAATTAAGTGTTGGCTTTTCTTCTTTCTCTGGTAGCGTGAAAAGATACTTTTCATTATGTACATTAGATAATGTTAATGGTACCTACGGAAGATCTGAATAATAAAATTTTATGAAATGTTACAGAATAATTGAAATCTGCAAGACCTTAATTAAACATAAATAGTAATTTATTCAAATAAATATTGCAAGAAGTTACTTCTACCTCAGTAGCATATGTAGGAATTCTGCCTTTCATATATATAAGTAGTAAAAGAAAGTAAAAGCAGAGATGCTAATAATGACCTCATATTTTAATAGGCAGAAAATAATCTATTAAGAATTCAAAGTGCTTCTGCTCTGTTAAACAATGTTCCTTTCCATTCTTACAGGGCAAAGTTAAGTCTGGAACCTCTTACTTGTATCTATCTTAAAAATAAAAACTCTGTATACATCATCTTTAGCACTTTGCCAAACCTGATGCAAAATCATTTTTGCAGCTGTCCACCTTTGGCACAGATTGTAATGGAACAACCAAAGAATTTTGTGAAGCTGTTTAGGAAAAGTCTGTTCTCAAGAACGTGAGGAGAATTGTGATTTATCTCCTGTTGATAGAAGCATGAAAATAATCTTTTCCTAACTGTTTTAAATTAGAGTAATTTAGGTTAATTTACAAGAACTGTAATATTTGGACACAATACTCAAAAAGAAGTAAAGAACGTTTCTCAAAAGTATTTAAAAATCAAAACAGCAAATCTTCTATTCTGCTTTTTCTTAAAATGCAGCAGAAATTAAAAGATAAACCAGAAGGAATAAACCTACGATATCTGAGGATATACTTCTGACCTTTCCAGAGTTTGCAAATGCAGTCTAAGACAGCAGAGGTTTATCTAATAATTGAACTAAACTGTGTATCAGCATGAGACTGATGTTTTCTCAAAATTTGATTGAGAAATTCTTTTTTTAACTTCTGATGTCACACTGCTTTTTCCCTAGTTTATATTTGTCTTGAGAAGATCTCTTTGCAGGCACAGTATATAATTAAAAGCTGGAAATACACACAGAGTCTATGTGTTCTTGAAAGAAAGACTCCCTGTGTTGTTCCAGACCTGAGCAGCACCATTATCTGCCGGCAGGAAAAATTCTCTGTAATGTACTTCAAACCTCAATTTTTTTGGAATTTAATTTTAATTTCTGGGCCCTACTTATAATTTTTGAAGGCTTTGAATTGACAGTATTGAGAAGAATAAGTTCTGGTCTGTTGCAGTTTTATTAAAGCATTGCTGAACCTGATAAATTGAAAATCAGGGTATGCAGTCACACAAAGGCTGGGAACAGGGACAGAAAATGCTCTGTGACTCTCTGAGATTAGAATTCACCTTTTTCCTACTCCAAAATGCTGCCTGGAATGAAACAGTCAGCTAGACAAATATGTTTTCTCAAACTGTATAGCTACTAAATGGGGAAATGTCTAATATTTACTCTAGCCACTGACTCAGCATTGCTCCTTAAGTTGACTTGGAAATAAAATAAGGAATTGCCAAGAGCAAACGTGAATGAATCTACACCAAATTTTTTAAATTATTTTGATATTTTGCTGCATCAAATACTTACAGTATCCTGAAGTCTGTTTTGTTAACAGAACTATATGTAAAATGTATTTATCCTGAAACTCTGCTGTCATTACAAAACAAAAATAAAGTAAAATACTTTTTACAATTTATGTTGATTTTTGAAGAAAAATTACAATAGACGTGTTGCATTATTGATGAACAGCATTTGAAGTACTTTGCATGTAGGAAATGAGTCTCATTCATAAATTAAAAAGAACAGTTGGCATGAACTAGGACTACTAGACTTGTACTCCTGTCAAAATGAAATAACTTAGAGATAGGTGAATTCTAGAAAAACATACTATGAATTTAAAGTTGTGAAAACTACGTGAAGTTCAGAGAATATGCTTAGAATCAGTACAATTTATTTTGCTGTATCATGTAGAAATCCTAAAAAGCATTCTTCTGTATTAGAAGAAAGAACCTGTATCAAAAGAACTAACATGTTACTGTAATGTTACAGAGGTTATGAACATATCTGTAAGTATATCTGATATATATATCCAATAGTTTAATATAGTAATGGAACAGACATTTAGATGATACGACATACTCATATATTTATTAAAATGAAATCCAGAAGATATAATCCTGTAATTTTTATGTTGTTAATTTCTTGTGATATGAGCTTATTTTTCTTCACCTTCCATGTGATTTGATCAAACTTTAGTTTGCATTGACTCTTACCTTACTATTGGAAAAAACACCATGAACCAAAACAGAACTCAAATTTCAGTATTTTCTTGTAAAAAATTTCCTGAATAAGATACAACTTGAGACATGGAAAAGCTCAACATAAAGTATTATGATAGGATTTCTTTTTGTGTTCAGAGGAGTGTTTTAATTCAATTCACTGTGATCGGCGTATTAATGAAAGTTAAGCATAAAGCTACACTGGATTCTTGAACCTTCTATGTAAAGTTCTATGAATAATATATGGTTTTGTCAAAGAATATTTATTCACCATTAAATGTCAGATGAAGAATTTCACTGATTTGGGAATAATTATTCATTTGTTGTCAAGAGATTACATTTCAGATCTGGCAGATTAGATTTTCTAACAGATTGTCACAGAAAACCAGTTTGCATTGCAATGGCACCAGTATTTGTCGGCTTGTTCACCAGAGCGGTCCATGAATTACTCATTATTAGTAACTACTACTATTAACTATGGAAGTGATTTACTAAACCCTTTAGGCATGTGCTTATTTCCACTGAGTTCATGGAAATTTCAAGACATCCTACTTATTGTGGTGAAATTTTTATTTGCTCTAATCTTGCATATAGATCTCTGTATAGTGAGAGGTTGCTTTTTGTTTTCAACTTTTTAAGAGGGAGCAGCAAGAGGATGTAGCTACATTTTTTTTTAATATTGTGTGATTTAGCAATCTGATAGACTGTGATATAGAAATAACTGCTTTGGGTTTCCATCAGCCATGTATTCTACCTTGGAAGTTTCAGTTCTCTTTGCTGGATTTTTGTGATGGATTTTTACCTAACAGTCACTCTTTTCTCTCTTTCCCAGCCTAGATAAATGTTTTCCTGATTATGTTCTTGGGAAAAGTTTTCAAGACTCATGAGAAATTGGAGAGATAATTTTGTATTGTGAACTTTGAGTTGATTCTCCTGCACTCTCCTAATGGAATCTTCTACCTTACTTCTCCTTTCCTTTGCTCCTGTCCTAATCTGGTAAATAAATTGTTCTCATTGTGAAGGTATGGAACATAAGATTGGTGGAGGAGAGTGCTTAGTATGGTTAGCAAGGTAAATACATGGACATGGGGAATTGGTAAGAGACAGTTCTCTATTTGAAGAGTTGCATGTTTTTAAGAAGTTGGATGAGTAGAGTCACAGGATTACGGAAATAGCTCTATGACTTGAAAGTATCAGAAGATTTATAAGCACATTCAGTCATTTTTGTTGTATGCCTCTGTGCAACAGTCATTGCTTTTTGGAATGTAAATATGAAATAAAATTTCCAAAATTGTCTTCATCATACTTGGTTTTATTTAGTATTTAGATTGGAGCTAAGCATTGTTAGATAGAACACAGCGTAGACTCAATGTCTCAATTCATGCTTTAAGGTTAAATTGGTGCATATAAGTACCACTTAATCATTTTCACTAGCTCAGAATCTCACGTACCATGAAATTAATTTTTCAGTTGATCCCTCACATGAATGATAACATTATTTTTTTCACCAAGATAATGGTTTACACCTTACATATCTATTCTGTCTGGATATACTACAAAATAAATGACTGTCTTTTTGCTGTTTGTTTTAAAAGTAAAATCTTTCAATCATTTTTTAAAAATTAGTGGCAACGTAAAAATTCCAGGCCAGTGCAATAGGATATCTTCAGTCATTGACAACTACTCTTAAGTTTTCAATCATCCACCAGAGTCTGATTGAAAAGTATAGATCGTTATGATCTCACAGTGTTTTTAATGAGAAAATCATTACATCATAATGAAAACCAATACATTGCTTGAGTTTCACATTGAGTGAGGCTGAATGGCTGTCTCCTGGGAACCAGGGACTCTAAAAGAAAAATGAGAATCCTACAAGGTAATGCTGAGCATGAACACCCTTTGCCATTTTAAAAAATGCTATCCTCGAATATAGAAACTGGAGTCTGTACAAGAGGAGCAGAAAGAATATATTCTCTTTCTCTGGTGTAATTTGGCTGGTCTTAGAATAATATGTGTAGAATCCAAGAAAGAAAGGAAGTAAACATCTGAAGACTTAGGAGGAGGATTTGAAAATACATTGTTCAGGGAACAGTGTGAGGTTTTTCAGAGAGCAGATTAACAGTTTAAATATCTAAGAAGAAGAAATCTTGTAGAGTCTTCTGTCTAGCAAAGGAAGATTGAAAAAATACCAAAGATAGAAACATACCAGATATGAGAGCTGTAATTTTTAGGTGACTGTAAATGACTGTTTTCAGTTGGAGTCAGCCAACTGCAATGATAACGGCCAACTAATCTAAAAAGGAATAATTAGAGAGAAATCAGCTGCTTGTGTTTAGCAGTGGGTAGATTCTTTCTTAAACGAATAAAAAAAATATCAGGTCTATAGGATGCATGAAAAAGAAACGGGAGAGAGGATTTGTTTGAAGGCATGGGCTGAATAATGGGAAGTATGAACAGGAAGGTAAATTCTCAACTTCAGTGAACACTTTTCACTCACCCGAAGAACTGATGGAAGAAGTGCATTTACATTGTAGAGCTCAGCTGGGCAGCAGTATTCTTGTAATTTATGCTAAAATGAGTTTAGTGCTGTGGAAAAGAGATGGATGATAAATTTAAGATAAGTCAAACCACTTGTTTTTAAGGATCTACCTGAAGCCAAGCAGGAGAGCTATAGGTGGAGAGCTAATATATATATATTAGCAGGAGAGCTAATAACATTCAAATGTCAGGTTATAAGGAAAAGAAATTCTGAGGCAGAGGAAGAAGCCATCACCACTGAAGACATACATATATAAAGCCATGGCATAGGGAAGATAGATGTTGAAATGAAGGAAGTGACCCAAAGGAAATTCCATGGTGTTTAACAGGAGCATTTGAAGAGCATTAGTCTTAAGCAGATGATATGCAGAGAAGGAAAAATGGCTTTTGTGTATAGTGTACACAAATCTTAGTCCTGTAAAACTCTTTAAATGTTGCTGACTGCAGAGCTGAGAGAAGATTAAAGCTATTTAATTTAGGTAGTGTGTACCTTGGTATGGAAAATGCAGAAAAGAAAAGATAAATTATGATTTTTTTAAGTATTTATTTCATATTCTACCAGGAGGATTGAGCATCAGGAAACATGTTTTTAGTGTGTTAGTCATGACATTTTTTAAGGAAAAAGCTTTTCATTTTAATTGGGGGTATAAAGATAGTTCAATCTCTTTTTTTTGAGTCAAAATCTTGATAAAGTATTCAAGCTGAGATATTTTGTTAAAGGCTTGGCTTCAAAAGAGTAAAAATACTTTTCAAAGTATTGTTTGCAATATAAACTTTGGCAGAAAAAAAAGGAAACTAAATTTGCTATGAGAAAAATGAGGGAGAGGTGTCATAATAAGAAGTAATTTCAATTAAAAATCTACAGGTGCTGCACTTATTTGAAAATTTTACAAGCTCTGTCACCAAAAGACTTAGTATGAGGAAGTCTAAGTGGTAGGAGACATAAATTTCTGTTGTTTCTTTAGGAAAGCCTATATTGAGGATTGATGATAGTATATGATAGTAGTATATTATGATTGACAGTCTCAAGACTTCTACTTTGAGTAGTTACCCTGAATAAGATAAAAGAATATTTTCAATGAACATAGTTTTGATCAGGAGGCATTATGTATAGCTTAGACTGCATTTTATTGCCATCCACTGTCATAGATGTTACTGTGTGCAGTTCAGAATGTCCTTTTATTTTCTTCAGAATTCCTCCAAAGATTATGAATATTGGATTTTCCTGTGTTTTTATATTTCTGCCAGGACTCATAAAAGTTTTGTTTCATTTTTGTTATTCAGCTGCTGCTTTGTGGTATTTGTGACACCCTTCATAAACAGGAGTTAAAAACTTCTTTATATGTATAAATATATATTTTCCTATTTACATATACTCAGCTTTTCATCTCTAGACTTGTCTTTACACTACCAGCTTTTGTAGTAGATATCATGTGTACAGTATTCATTTTATATATGTCAGATCCTCAAGGGCCATGGCTTTTGCCAGATGAAACACTTTTGATTTTGAGGCTGATGAAACACGGTGCTATTATTGATCTGTGCATGACACTGCCAGTCTCTCTGCTGGCAGAGTGTAGCAACATTTATCCAGGAATTTGTGAAATGTCACTCAGATCATGTTCGTAAGGTAAATCGTGCAAAATCCAGGATTCAAGCTGAGAATCCATGAGGAATTGGACGTGACTCTCTTATTCCTCCATCCCATCTTCTAGGTCAGCCAAGGGGTATTTGTTAAAACAATGTCTGTGTTTTGTATTAGATGTTGAAGAAAGTGTGATTATCACTAGGAACACCCTGTACAGTGTAGTCATACTGCTGGTTTTCAAGTCACTAGGGAGAACAAGGTTTCAAGTTAGTAAAAGTGATCTAAGCATTTCAAGAGTGTAATATTTGTTTTCTTTGTAGCAAATGGATGATTCCTGTACAGCTACAAGCAGAAGACTGCTTAAATTTTCTAAAGACATTTAACATTCCTTTCTTTATTTTGCAGGTAGACATGTGTGTCAATTCATGTTTGTCAGTAAGATCTCATTAAGTAATAGTGGTCAGAAAGGATGTGTGACAGTCTTTGCAGATAAAACTGTCATAATATTAATAATTACATGTTTTCTTTCTTTATACATATGATTGAGAAAGGCTGCACATTTTTTGCTAGTATCAAAAGCAAGTCATTTAAAAAGTGCTAGATAAAGCTAAGACACATAACAAAAACCCAAACTTCCATGTACTATTTCTTTATTTGTAAAGAGTCAAGTGTCACTTTTCCAGACATTTTTATAGGTGGTGTTTCAGTTTAAAAAATTCTTTTCAGGTATAAAAAAGACACAAAATGGTGCAATTGTTAATTTTCATTTTTTCTTTCTAAAGCAGCTATGATAGTAACAATTTTAAAGTTAGCCATGAAGGAAAGGAAAAAATATATTTGGAAACAATTTTCAATTTTAAACACTAAAATCTTTTAAAAAGTCTCCTTGTATTTATTTTAAAAATTAGTTATTAGTTAAAGTAAGAAGAAACAGGTTTTATTGAAGTGAAAGTTCTGAGTTAGGCTGTCTTGGGATTTCTTTTCCAAAGCTAGCAAGGATTTTCTTTTGTTTTTCTAAAATAACTTCTGTAGTTTGAATCCCACAAGACAAAATCAAGATTTAATTGAAACACTGCTTGTGAATGACCACAGAAATGTTCTTGATACCTACTTTTTCAAATGCTCTTCCAACATTTATACATAAAGAATAAACCTAGAGGGGAGAAGTTGTTGTTGTTGGTCATGAAAAAAGTATTTGCATATATGAGGCCTTAATTTTTATATGTTATCCCTCCCTTTACAAGATTACCATGTGTGACATCCACCATAAGGTGAAACTCAGTAAGTGGTGGGAAAAGTCATAATAGTAGTTAGATGGTTTTTGGATTGGGTCGTGGCTTTTTTCTTTGCTTGGGGTTTTGTTTTGGTGTGTAGGATTTATTTTGTCTTGTGGATATGTGTGTTTATTTTGCAAAGATCCACAGGCTGAACATATACCAGGCTGTGTTTCTTAGGAACACAAAGATGGATCTTCATAGCATGAAGGCCGCCAGCTTGTCAAACTACTGCTCTTCGTGGCAGAACCATTGCTAGCTAGTCAAGCATTTTTTATAGAGAATTTCACAGAGAACATTTCTTTTTGTACTTAGCAATGCCAGGGCACTGTGTGTAATAGTGCACCTTGGTTTGGCACCACACATAAAACACATACTAGAAGAAAAGAGCAAGAATTTTCATTAGTTTTGAACATAACAACAGTGAGGAATGATGGAAGATCTGTAATTAATGAAATCTATAAAATAATAACAGATAAATGGTAAAGACTGAAGGAGTATAATACCCACCTTTCCATGCTTAATGACTGTTTAAAATTAGTGGTCAGTTTGTGCTTCCATATCTTTTAAAGAGAATGGATTTAATTTTTCAAGAAGGACTACTCATATATAATGCAAACATTCTCTCTGAGGATACTGAAGAAGGCTGCCAGAAGAATCTTCTCTGCATTTATACCAAAATTTTCAGGAATAATTTCGTGTTTGGTCCACGTGCTATGTTTAATGTATTCTTGACATCATTACCTGTCTTGTTTAGTGATTTTTTTTTTTTTTTTTTGGCTTCATTCTCAAATGGAAGGTCTTTTTGTTAAGATAACTAAGCACAGGAAAGATACCTTAATAGAGAAGAGTTAGAACAATGGATCTAGAAGCTAGTTCTTGAATAGTCTTATTCCTTGGACTCCAAGTTCTCCTTTTCCTCCATGCATTTTGTTACTCTTTGATTTCTAGTAAGGTTTGTCAGTGATCAGAAAGGAGGACCATAACAGCTCCCACATCTTGTCCTTTGGGAACGATACTCCTCTGGATTTTGGAACTCCTCTGGATTTCAGAAGAGGAATGGTCACCACCACCAGTTCAGCACTGATAGGTCTGCAAAGCACCAGTTTCCCATTTAATCCTGTTTTCTTACCTGTCACACAGTGAGATTTCTTTCTCTATATTATATTTCACAAAGGGAATTGGCATTTTTGTTAGAGCTTGCACCTTACTCCAATTTTCTCATTCCCACAATCCTCTTTAAGCTTATGTGTTCAAAGTTAATGCTGGTGCTCTGTTATCCTGGCTACTCCCTTCCACTACAGGAAAAACTTCGAAACATACATCCATAGTCAGGAGTACAAGCCATTCTTATTATTTCACCAAGGATGATGCACAAACTTTCCTAAAATTTTTGTTGTTTTTTTGATTTGGGGGTGGGTTGGGTTGAACTTTCTAGGCATAAAGGAATGGGAGTCAAGAGCTAAGGTATCTTCAACAACAGTAGAAAGTGTTAAAACTGAGACACTTCTGAGACAAGGGAACTACACCTAAGATTCTTTTTTTTTAATATTTATCAAAGCTTTTCCTCTTTGAGATTGTCTTAAGTATTCTTTATCTTACACTCCCCATTGTTGCAGACAATGAGTGCCGATACCTAGGATTCTATGGCATTCCTACCAAAGTCAGACACTCTTACTGTCCTTGTAACCCAAGGGAAGAATTTTGTGGTTTTGACAAGATGCTGGTTTGCCTGAAGTGCCTGAACCTCATGGACTCTGTAACTGCTAGAGGAGGTAGAAGAATGTTTATGCTTTCTTACTGATGTTTTATTCGATCTGATTTGCTCTCCTAAGGTTTAATTGGGATTTGATGAGGGAGTTGTGGACTGTTCCCATAGCTTGTGTCATATTCAGGTTTATTTTGCATCACTCCGTTCTACTCTTGGTGCCTAATGTGCCAAGAGCCTCAGTTGCTTCCTTTCTCAGCAGTGAAGACTTTATGACTAGCCATAGCCATAGCTTGTCTCACAAGATTCACAAGCACTGGAAAAGCATCTACTCTTTAGTGGCTGAACTGTGCACAGTGCTCTCTTTATTTTTGGATTGAAAGGTTGTCCTGTGGTCTTTAGGGTATTGGGTACACAAAATGGATGATTTTGTCTATGGTCTTAACCTTGCTAAAGCAAGCAGAAGAGAATGAGGGAACTACTAAGGAACAGCAGCTGTAGGTCGGGTTCAAGATGGGATTTAGAATTGCAGTGTTGTCCTCAAACTGTTCATGTATGTGAAAATAGTAAATTGCCCAAGTGAGTCATAATATTGATGATAATCATGATAAAGGGAAAGTATATTTCACTTTACACATTAGACAAAAACTTTCTCTTGTGATGGTCTCTTCAGATATTAAATAAATATAACATAAATTATATATAAATAATATAATAATATAAAGAGTATTTTACCCTAAACTGTTCATTTATGCCTGTAATTCTAGAAAGAGTTCCAATGA
>VXAC01002372.1:295459-390350 GCA_013399225.1 Rhipidura dahli | reverse complement strand
ATGAAGTACATTTTAGTGGTAATTTTTAAATGCAGTTCATTATTTTGAAAAATATTTCTGTCTCTTCATCCTCACCACAATGTCTGTCATCAGCTTTCTTATACCTCTCAGAAGTGGCTAGCAATATCTTTGTTTTCTTCTTTAAAAATGTATATAAGAAATATTTATATAATATAACCTTTATGTGTCTAGAAAAATTCCTTCCAGATACTTAATGGATTTTTTCCCCACAACTCTTTCTTGTTTATTTTTAATTCTCTGTGAGAACATAGAACTTTTCCATTACCCAAGTTTGTTAATAGAGTTTATAATTAAAATGTTATCTTTTACACACCTATCTCCAGAAAAAAAACAAATAAGAAAACCTTCTCAGGACATTTTTTCAGCTTTTGTTGATATCTGAAGTGGCTAAAAATGAGATACTGGAATAATTGAACAAAATTAAGCATAGAGCTATCTTTATAAATTTTGTTCCTCGAATATTGCAACCAACTTCTGAGAATGCCTATAGCCTATGTACATTTCAGTAATTTTTATTTTAAAATAGTTACATCATTTCCTCAAAGTTAGTTGGAAGAGGATGGTCTTTAACATTTGAAAATCTGAAATTAAAGCAAAGGAAGATAATACATAAGGAGTAATATGGGAGATGGAACTGCTTTCCCTACAAGCACAGATTTCCTTCCCATTTACATTTCACATGCAGAAATATTTCAGTAGAAAATGGTTCACTCTCTAAAACAGATGGAAATGAGGAGAGGTTAAATTAATATTTCACCATTCTTTCAGTTCTTTTGTTTCTTTTTTTCTTACATATTCTCTTAAAAATAACTTTCATTTTTAAAGATATAAAGCTGTATGCTTTGGAAATAAGTGGGTAAATCAAAAGAAAGTTTAAACACGGTCTTTAAAATAGCATTTTCATTTTGGTTTCTCTCTATTTTATGTGAGTTATACGGAAAACAGATGGAAGCATTATTAATTTTTTCCCCCAATGAGTTTTAGTGCAGCATATTTGTATGTGTTATCTGAAACATATGAATACTTAGTATTGCTGCTGTTAAATTTGTAATGAGTTGTAGGGATTGTGAAATTCCCTGACTGGCTCTCATGCAAGTAGTTCATTTGCAGTGCTTAGATGTGTTAAGATTAAGCGGGGGGAATATGGCAAGCACTATCCCTGACCCTAGATGAAAAATTCAAATTTCAAGCTTTATGAGTTTGCCCCATACACTCATGTTTGGTGGAAATCAGATAAATACTGTGTAGTCCTGAAAAAAAATTATGCCATAAAACCTGGTCCTAACTACAAAAGATTGCCTGGATACCATGTCTTGTGTTGAAAATTCCCTAGCAAGTATACAGCCATGGAAATCTTGGGGCAAATTTTATGCATCAGCTGGAAATCCTTTCTTGTATCTTAATACTTAATGTGCACAGGCATGTTAGGTGTTGGAATACTAATATTTTTTTAAATAGCAGTGGTGGGTACATGAAAACATTGATTTTGAACTTCAGCCACATCTTCACAACTGGCTTGCCATAATACTCAGGTATTTTCAAACTGGACAAAGTATCATGAAATATCCCCAGTTATATTTTCATTTTTAATTCATTTGTAGTAAACCATTTGAATGTACTGTGTTTTATCTGGTAGATATTAATACTTTGAATCAGTTCAAATGCATAAGATAGTATATACTGAAATACTGAATATTTTTATTTTTATTATTGATTTCTTCAAGTTCTGTAATTTTTCTCTGGAAATATTAAGGTCTTGCAGACCATGTCCTGCACACTGTATATTTTGTCAGTTTACAACTCCGTATTGGAAAATCAATCACTACAAAAATGAAATCACATAGTTGTGATCATATAAGTGATCATTTTGAAACTACTTGTATAAGTACTGTTAAATAAATAGTTAATAGTCCTTAGATTCCTCTGAAATTTGCAAGGACAGATGGAGTGCAGCATCTGCTTTCATATGAAAGCAAGATAGTGTTCTTAATACGTACAGAAATTAGGCATGGGATACAGCAATGTTTACTTGTACAGAGACATGAAAGTGATAGAAAACAAAGGCTAAAATAAAATTGCTGCAGGACAAAACATTTATCTTTGAATTGGTGTAATCATTATACAGATGATATGTTTCTAGCATTTTCATCATCTTCAAAATTGTCATTTATATTATTACTAAGTTTTCTCTTATATTCTATAATTTATTTGAAAAATCGTTGGTTATGCACTCTGTTCTGTACTCAGACTATAGGAGCAGATAATTTCTTGGAGAATTGGGCCCAGAATATATTAGCCAATTTGTTTAAATATGAGTGTTGTGTGTTTCTTTAAAATATATTTATGTTTTCTGCTCTTGATCTGTGTGATACTACTAGTATTTACAAAAAGGGAGAAACAAACCAAAATTCAAAAAGGACCTGTCTGGACTGATCCCATTGATTTTCTTTTTGTATTATTTAATAAATTGCTGTAGCCAGATGTTGCAATACTAGGCTTTTATAAATTGTGGAACAAATTTAGCTGTAGATTAACTGTTACTATGTGAATTACAATTACAGGCAAAACCTTTGTTTATGAAGTGTTATACAGTAAATAGCCATTTATAAAAGATGATTTATCAGTAGTACCACATGTTTAAGAAGACACTCAAAATCTATGAGTCTAGGAGTTTTTGTTAGTGATTACAAATGTTTTTCCAATAATAGCTGAATTTATCATTTGTATACGTGAAAGGGCCATTTGAAAGTAAACACTGCTTTTATAAAGCAGATGAACTGCAATTGTGTTACCACTATCAATAGGACAAATGTTTTTCTTTAGTAAAATACCTGAGATGAGAAATATACCTCTTATCTGCTGGTTAATGTCTGTATTTCTCTTCTGGGAACTAATTTAAACACTTCATGAGAGATTGACATTTTCAGTACCTTAAACATCCTTAAAAGCTGCTTTGTTCATTGCAAACCATATTTAGTATGACCTCATAATAATGTAGCACACCTCAAGTGTCATGTCTGTCTTTACTATGCACTTTGGAGCTGTGTTCATCTATACTAGACAACTGCACTTCAAGGAAAGATTTTTTTTTTTCCTTGATAGGCAATTAGCAGTAATTAGGAAGATTCACTTCAGTAAGGTGTCAACACGAGATTGTTTAAAAAAGTTGAATGTCAGTGGCTTTAAAAGAGGGTTCTTTTCCCTGACACATAGGTATGGCATGTGAAACATGAAATGTTAATTTAACTTTTCTGCTTATTATTCATGCACAATATTATTTTGTCATTCAGATACTACACTGACAGAGTGCAAAGGGTGTTAAAATAGTGCTGCTAGAATAAAAAGAGGATTAATCTACCATTGGCCAATTAGCCAAAGGGTACTTAATGGTCTCTAAAGGCTACTGAAGTCTAACAACTAGCTAAAGCACTGGCAAAAAGTCCTCTATATTACCTTCATTTACTTGACATTTTGTGAAATAGTCAGCTCCTGATAACTGCATTTGGCTGAAAAAAAAATTACAAGTGATTCTGTAGATTTTACTAAAATTTCAGAAGAAAAAATGACAAATAATTTCTGCGTTTTAGAAGTTTTCCTTGCTTTTGGGGGGTCTTTGTTTCAATTTAGGGATGGGATATTAAGTCACCAAAGACTTCTGTTTGATATTTTGTCTTCATGTCTAGAATACTAAGTAATCAATGACTTACGCCATTTGCATGAAAAGAACTTTGAGGATTTGAAGTTATTTGTCTTTTCTCTGTATGATCACATTTAGTATTCAGCGCAGCTTTTTAGTCTGGTATGTATCTTTTCAGATAGCTCCATACCGTCTTTATTAATTTTAGTTGGTTTTTTTTTTCTATGACCCATCAGGCACATGCAGGCTTTGATACAAGGAATGCAAAAAGGTCAAGTTTAGTGGGATTGACAAAATAAATTTGTCTTGGTTATTGTAAATAGGTTTATAATTATGTCATAATAATATTTGATAGAGTGAGTAAAACCATAAATACCTAAGTCTGCCTGCAAGCATGCTTTGAAAAGTTCTTTTATGTGTGCAACAAGTACTGCACTTGTTTTTCATGTTGCTGTATGTTTTCCATGATTGAGCTGAAACTGTGAGAAAATACTGTTCTATATAAAACATTTCTAGAATCAGTGTTAAATTCTAAAACAGAACTTTGTATAGGAGCTACTCATATAGTAAATGTATTTTATTACCTACTGTAACAAGGTTTTTTAGAGAAAAGAAAAATGCGTAACTTTGGTTTTCTTACAGACATAAAAATGTTCTTGTCTGCCAGGATTTTAGGGTGGGAAGCTTCATAGCAAATGGGATTTTTACACATCAGAGTATATTAGCTTTAACTGTTTTACAAAATGAGTAGTAAAGTAAGATTATATCACTGCTTAAAAAGTGTGTCAAGAATGCTTGATTTATATCCTGGTTTATATTTTTTTTATATAATATGTTTGGCAAATATAAATGTATGGGATTATGTGACTTCATTTGCAGTATAGTATTGGCTGCTTACAGTAGAAATGTTATATTCATACATGTCAGTTGCAGTAGAATGGTGACTTCTGTAAAATGAGCTCAAAGCCCCTTATGGAATGATTGTGATGCCGAGGAACAATAGGCCATTCCAGGAACTTCCTGTGTTAACTCATTGGGCTATCCACACAGCTATCTTTCTTGAGCAGAGGGTAAAAAGCCTTGCTGAGTCACTGCAAGTTTTGTACTGACTATATAGAAGCTGAGGTTTCATCACTACTCCTTTGTGAGCAGCAGAACAGAGTGTCATGGGTATACCAGGAGCAAGGAGATTAAGATAGATGGATGCTAAAATATCGAACCTATAAACATCTGTTAAGCCAAAAACACTCTGGAGGAGGTGCAGCAGACAAAGGCTCCTACATCGTAGGGGAACAGCGGTAGGCTGCCTTTACCAACATCTGGTCTAGCTGATGTTTAAGATTCTTCTACCTTTCATCCTGGTGACCTCTTCCCCTGGAGTAAATTCTTTTCACTCTGTCATTCAGGATTTGTGTGCATGGTAGCACACACACAAAACTTCCATTGTTTCTAAAAAAGAAAAAAAAATAAATAAACTTGACCTAAAATATAGGGAGTGGTGAGGAACACCAGGATAATGAACTTATTTCTTAAGTAAATGCAAGGAATATCTTTTAGGCATAAATATCACTATAGGGCAAGGAGCTGTTTTTTACATCCCTTATGGATTTACACAGGATTTTTGCATAACCATTCAATAGATTAAAAATAGAAGAGTAATGCATTAGAATTTTCAGTCCTGTAGTACATTTACAATGTCTACAGAAATATTAAGAGTCAACTTCTGTCAAATCTCTGATTGCAATTCCATGCCTCTCTGCTTTTACAAGTTGGGGCTCTTGTACATGAAATGCCACATTCACTTTATCCCTGCAGTTCGTATGCTGTTTCCGAATTTATGTAGATTCTTATTCCAAATTCTTTTTTCTATGTCCGTAAGTAGTTTCTAAAACCAACTGTCATTTTTAGCAGCAGTCCCATGAAGACCTTTTCTTTTTGGATATATTTACTATGATTTTTGAGAATGTGGCCGGTGCAATTCATGACGTTTTAGAACTGATGCATATTGTCAGCAGCAGTAGCATAAGGAACTTCTGAGAGACACGAGCTATCTTGGACAGATATAGGGGCATTTCTAATTTTGAACGGAGATATTGATCTAGCTATGATTTTTTTTTTCTTGCTTTTCTTTTTATGAATAATTTATTATAGAGACACTGAATCATGAAATTCTGCATGTAGAAATATTGGTTATACTGGAAAAATTAACATAATCCTCTTATTTTTCTATATTATGTCCTTCTGTACTACTACTGGTTTTGCCTATTGAAATAGCCCTAATTTTGTCTTTTACTCTGTGAATGTATTAATTATGAGAATAATATATCAGATTAAGGAATAGCCAATTAGAAAATACAGTATCTTGTTTAATGACAGCAGACACAGAAGGGAATGGAAAGATTAACCCTTTTACTAAGAACAGTACATACCTCAGATACATATGTAAAATACCCACTGACTTTAATAAGTGCACTTAGTGAATATGAAATAAATACTGTTAGAGTTTTAACTTTAAATACCAGATGAATTTACCTTGTACCCATGATATTTTTTTAGGCTAATGCAAAATCTACAAGCATTCTTTTCTTATTCATAATGGGAATAAATGTGGCTCTCTTTTTATCTGTATATGTATGATCATCAGATTATTGTCATGGGAGTGTATGTTTTTATAAACAAATATATACGATTTTTTTTTCCAATAACATCAAGCTACGTAAAATCTAATCTGTAAGTTAAATAATAAACTGCCTGAAAATAGAATAACCTCCTTAACTTTCACCTTTTTTGTGGGTTTTTTGTTTGTTTTTTAGGATGAGTTGTTTGTGTTTTGTTGGGTTTTGAGGGTTTTTTTGTGTGTTTCTGATGTTTGGGGTTTTTTCAGTTGGGTATTTTGTCTGGCACCAGCATATAATCAGGCACACATTTAGCTATTTCAAGCTGTCCTGTATCTTCTCATGTTCCTGATCAGGATTCTTCACAAAGTACAGGGTTTTTTTCACTTTGAGATATTTCACTACAATTTTGTACAATTGTTTCTTAAGTTAAGCTACTATTTTACAGTCTTATTTGGAATAATAAGATAGTCCTTTAATAACATTTTTAAGGAGCAGAGATCTGTTAGGCCATTGTTGGCTTTCATCTGACTACAGTTTTGTGAAAGTTAGTCACTAGCATGGAGATTATTTCAGTTCCCCTTTTTGCAGAACAACATTCAATATTATTTAAATTAAAGCAATTATTTAAAACATTACTTCTGTAAGGAGTGATGTGAAATATATTGGTACAAAGATTGAATAAGTCTTGTTGGTTGTCAGTCAAGTGCAACAAGAAAGAGTTTGTTTGCATGGTATTTATTTGAACTAAATCCCTAACAAGGCTCATCTGCTAATTGGACTTTGCATTTATGTTGCTAAGTGAGAAGCATTTTGGCTGCAGTATAGGGTGGTAAGACCTACCCAGTGGAATAAACAACTAACATCTGTTATCCTGTCCTGCTCCAGCTTGTCTTTTACCACTTAAGTACTTCAGCCCTAGAGTCAAGGTTATGGAATATGTGGTTCTCTGGCTGTGGTGCATATACTGAAAGGGATGAAATAACACATAGGTAAAGATCAGCCAACCAGGAGATGTTTAGTGCAGCTGGTCCACTTTGTTTTAACCTCTACAAGCCCTACAAATACCAAAACAAAAGCCAAGAGAAGTGTGTATGCTTTATAGCAGTTGTCAACGCAGCAATTTAAGTGAGCTTACAGTGGTCACTGTTGTAACAGATTTGACATTTAACCACCCTTAATTCACACTGATGTCTGAGACATCGTGTTATTTCTTCATGTTCAGTGTAAAAATAATTGCTGAATTCCAGAGGGGCTCTAGGTAAACAGGTTTCAACAGTAACTGCTGTTACAGTTTTGTATGATAATTTTTGTTTGTCATGGTGAAAACAGTAACATATTCAGTCAAATTTAAATTATTTTGCCCTAAAAAAAAATTGCTTGTTTTTAATGGTATTAGACTTCTTTTTTCTGCTGGATTTGATCTTTGCCTATACTAGAGAATTCAACCAACAGCTACGCAATATAATTGTGAATAATATATACTGTTTCGTTCTTCTTGAATCCTGAACTGGAGAAGCATCTCATATGATCAAGCAGAAATATTTTTAGGATGAAACTGTGATTGTTTATTCTCTTTGTAAAACAGACGTTGACCTCCAACCTGGCCAAGTGGCAACAGGAGAAGGAGGATTTACAAGGAAAATTAAAGTTGAGAGAACACCTGTCTCAAACTGCTGGCAAGAGTGAAGCCACACCAGCTCCTTCAAAGAACATTGATTTAGAGATGAAACAGCTGCAGTGCAAACTAAAGGTGACAGAACAGATTATCTAATGCTGAGGATAATTCGTATGAGCAGTAGTTCATAACTGGGTCAAGCAGACATACGTATACTCACATATGCTAACATTTGTTATCATAGCCAATGATTAGCAGCTTAGGTGTTAGATTGCCTTTGATGGTAGGCAGAAATGCAGTCATAGACAGAGCTAAAAGTTACAATTAAAACAATTTCTGCAGATCAAATAGGCCAGACAAGAAGCCTTGCTGGATTTTCTCAGTGATAAAATACATCTTGTTGGAAGGTGCTGTGGAATTAGTTTGATGAGAATTCAGTTGGTTCCTTTCTTCCTTGAAGAAAAGCAATAGCTGTCTGTTAAAGGGGAGAAAAGAATTTGAGCTAATGGAGCAGCACTATTGCATGAGTGTTACTATTGTCTTTGTCTTCAAAGGGACATTTTTTTCTTAATTTGTATTTTTGTAGATTAGCTGGTAGGGAAATACTGATTTTATAGTTTCAGTTTTCAGTTTCTGGTGAATCTGTTGTGTGTGAGTGATGTAGATACTGGACTATGTTGTTCTGAAAGCTTTCTCAGCAGGTGGCCTGGCTCAAACATATTAATTCTTCTTTTCTCACTGGAGGAAATATATTTGCAACGGAATGTCCTAAAGTTGGTTTTTCCCATTGTTTTCTGTTAAATAGTAGAGGAAAGAGAAAAGGTCAAAATGGTACAGCTTCTTGCTGCTAGAAAAAACTCCACAGTAGCCAAAGGATCTGCCAAAGGATCAGCTAGAAGAAAAGGCTGTATTACTCTATCAACATAGCTGACTCTGAATGCTGGATTAGCTGTACTAGCACACAAGATGTGGGTAATGCTCAGACATCCTCGTTGTTGATGGTAATCATGGTATTACAGATCCTGGCTATTGCACACTGGATGCATAGCATCTAAATTCAGGGATTAGTAAAGGTAGGTCACATTGATAAAGAGATGAGGCTAGCAGGGAGTAGCCATGAAAAGGCACATAAATTGATCTTTAATTATGAGAAAGAGGTCTTAAAACCATACACACAGTCTTCTTGAGTATTGTTTTTAGATTTGGGATTGACTAATCTGCTTCTGTTGCTGGTGAGTGGTAATTTCTGTTAATTAGGATTGTACTTTTAGATGACTATCTTCATTATCCAGAAACCTAGCAGTCAATTGATCTATGCAAGTAGGAAAAATAATAAAAAAAAAAAAGGAATTTATTTTTTTTAAATAGCTTGAGAGTAGTACCCATGCTAGAAGCCTACTCTATTTGTCTGCCAAGTGTGAACAGCAAAATAAATTGCTGAAAAATCAAAGGTTTTTTTGTTTCTGCAGCAGAGGAAACATTTAGCAAGCATATATAAATCTGATATCAAATATACTAGCATGACTTTTAATTCCTTCTTAAAGATACATTAAATTTTTAATGAAAAAATAAATCATGTATGCAAAACTATGTTAAGGATGGAGATAGTCTGTGACCCCAAATGCTAAGTAGTAGAGTAAATTCACTGGTTTCTGAATTGGATGAGAGTTTTGAATATAAGGGCCTCAAAAACTATTTAAATCAAGTTTCTAAAATTCTTAACTTTATTTAAGTCCTGGAAGTCCTCTTTTAGCAGAAAAATTTGGCAAAGGGTTGTCAATTATTGTTCCAGGCTCTCTAGTTGACTTAAAAAGGAGACACATAATTACTCTCTTAAATATCTGAAGGTGTAAGTAGCAAAAGCTTTCCTTATAGCTCAAAATCTCCAAGTACCCGGTTTCGTTAGTTATTTTTTTTTTCCTTAGCACTGTCTTTGCAGTGTTTGTTTATGTTATATGTAATGACTCCTTGTATCTCTGCCAATAGGAAGAAATGTGTTAAGTGTGGGTGGCGAGTTTGGAGGCAAAGTACCATAAGCAAATGTCTTTGCCTCTGAACATGTGCAGGGGCCCACCTACATACTCAAGTTCATGTCTGGTGTGTAAACCATGTAACTGGGTGCTTTACGCTAATGAACTCAAGCTCCACAAACAGGTCTTGGGAAACTCAGGAATATTCTGCTAGCATACATAATTTTAACAATTTTCTGGTTATACCTCGCATTATAGTAATAGTAAATAGACTAGACAAGTTATTAAGAACAATATTTTACATCTAACTATGCACACAAGAATATATACTCCCCTTGAGGTGCACAGAATTATGTACAATACTCCCATTAATGTTAATAGGCATTACAAGTCTGCACCGAGCAGAGAAATTCTCCTGAAGTACCTTTGTTTACAGCATATTTGATCTGTTTGCTTATTGTTTATACAAAGTGAGTCAAAAGCTATAGTACAGCAGCTGAACATACAGGCACACATATACATTGTGCATATGCTTAGTATGTATCTTTTGGCAGCACCTTTTGTAGTTTTGAAATATCTCTGTGTGGTGTGTTTGAGCTGCCATTTCAGCAATGGCAGTCAATGCTTGTGCTCAGATTGCTAAGATGGCTACTTACTTAAATTTCTTTTCTTTTTTTTTTCGTAGACTGATTCAGTTGTTCTGAATTTAGATCTTGGGTAGATGATGTTTGTAATTGCGTGGAGGAATAGAGGCACTTCCTTTCTTACTATATACAAATGAAGAATGGCCAACAACTGTACAATTGTCCTTCACTGGAATGATGTGTCTGAAAATTAGGATCATACCTGCCTGTTGTTGTGTTAGTACAGCCAAATGGAAATGTCTTTGTCTTTTGCTTTGAATTTCAAAAGGAATAAAAACAACCACTCTTGTAAATTGTCTTGTATTTCCTAATACTCAAGATGAAAGGAATTATTGGACATTTTTGTGCTGTATAGACTCCTTGTGCTGTAGAACTATACCATTCAAAGATGTAGTTCAAATGAAGATCCAGTTTTATTTCTCTTCTGTTAAGTTTTCTTGTGACCGTTCTATGCAAGAGAAAATGCGGTCCTGATTGGTGCTTGCAAGTGTCCCGGGAAACATCTATTAACCATACATTATTAGAACAATGGAAAAGTACTGATTTTCATCATATTGTCCAAGGAATGTTCTTCTCCTTAAGTGTAGAAAGTAAGAATGCTTCTTTTTACTAGTTAATTTCTGAGAACTTTCATAAAATACATGAAAATTTAGAGAGATAATTTTTTTCAAAATTTACTCTTGACTGTGATCATATTCAGTCTACTTTATTTATGTTTTAATATTTTTCAATATAGAATTCGAATACTGAAGCCACTAAGCAGTCGACCACCATTAAGTCACTAAAAAATCAAGTCCAGGAAAAAGAAGAACAGATTCGGGAACTACAAGCCAAGTATGGTCACGTTTCTATCCATTGTGTCTGGTGCCACCCAGTGGCAGCTGTAAAATCTCTACGATGTTAACTGTACTCAGATTTTTAAGAGAACGATGTATTCTTTATATTGCAGTCTTTCATAGTGTTACAGGGTTTTTTTGAAACTGGAGTAGTATATGCTTAAATTGTGGTTTTTTTAAACTGATGAGTGATTAGCTAGCTACAGTTCTGTATGGCAATAAGGATACCTTAAGTCAGAACTCTGACTCCAGAGTAGGGTATTTTATCCTTGATGTAAGTTGAAATGAATTCCTCAGCACTGTTAAACACAGTCTTTCAAATTCAGTCGTTCTTTGCCTAGGGGCTAAGAGACATGTCAAGGTTCAGATGCTTAAATAAGATTAAATAGCTACTCTTATATTCATAAAAAAGTTCAAAAGGACAGTTGTATTTGTTTCTATTGGAATTGATTAGGGTTTGCTATTCATTTTGACATTCAAAAATTGTCAAGTATGCAACCGAGATTTTTCTTGTACCTACTGTAACTGATAAAATACTGTTCTTCAGTATAGTTTTTTTATAAACGATAAAAAAACTATTAGTATATCTGAATTTCTTGTCTGCCCAAGAGTTTAACTCCTGTAACCATTCTGATTTATTTAATTGAAGAAAGAATGCAGTTTACTTATCAGAAATAATTTCATTTGAAAAATAGACAGCTCTTAAAATGGTTAAATTGTGTTCATTGTTTATTTTATGTTTCAAAGTGAAACTGATTTTTTTCACTCTAAGATTTTAAATTTAAATAGTTATTGGATAGCATGCTTTCTTTATAAAATAGATACTGTTTTTTCATAAGCTGTAAGACATAATAACCAAAATAACAGTAAGAGTGTAAAGGTGAAATAGATCAAAGAAATTTTTGGATGCACTCTTTTCCTGTTTTTTTATTCCGGAACATACTACCATTCATTTTGCTTTCATTGAAAAAATACATAGATATTATGGACATATTTAGTTATTGCTTATGTTTATATTTAAAACATTAATTTGTGTTGTAATAGTGGAAGCATTGTATAAGGCATAATTTTCTCATTGAACAAATATTACTTTTTAGTACATGAGAGTTTTGGTGTTTTCTTGAGAAGTTTCTGACAAAAGCTTGTTATTTCTAAGTTTTGCATTTTATCTCGTCTGACACACAGGGAGAGAGTTTTTTCAATGATTTCTGTGCTTTACCCAGTTGGATGAAAGGAGGCTTCCCCATTTCACTTTCTTTTAAAAATAATTTTGAAAAAAAATACTGTTTGAATGACTGTTTGAGACATCAAAGGAATTTAATTAATTAAATTTTGTGGGCTCAGCAGGTTTATTTTCCCTTTTTTTGATAATAGTTTAAGAATTATTGTGATATGAGTTCAGACAAGCAAAAAGCAAATCACAAATATATTGCATATTTAGAAATAGGTCTGTTTAATAAGAGACTGAAACTGGGTTTAGTACTTGACAACACAGTAAATTGCAAGAACTGAATCAGCTTTTATTTTTAAAAGTATTCTAAAGCTACAGGCATGATAGATTTTCTACTGCCTTTGTATCTTTTAGTTGTATATTAACCAAATTTTCTAATAGTAATATCCAGTCCAATTTCTTCCCCTGCAGAATTTCTCAGTTGGAGAGGGACCTTACTGTGAAAAGACATTTGATAGAAGACTTAAGGTCTCGCCTAAAAGCAAATCAAGAAAATGAGAAAACCTCAAATGAAACATTGGAAAGTCTTGAGAGAAAGGTACTTCTTTCTTGCTATTCCTAGTTTTCAGAAAAACTGAAGCTGGTGGATTTACAGAAGTTATTTCAACACACTATTCATATTAAATCAATATATTGCTTAAAGCAAACAACATACAGTTAATTGAAGGGTGTAATTCCCTCCACTATAATTTGTATGAAATCAGTATATGGTGATAGCTTGAATGGATTCAGCATAATTTAATTTCTCTTCATTATAGGTGTAATTAAATATTTAAGTATTCAGAACACACAGTTGCAAGGATATGCTGTAAGTAGTGGGATTTAGTTTTATGCACTGTAAGTTCATAAAATATAGTAGACTCGAAACAAGGGCGATTTTACATGACATATGTTAATGAAGTCCATACATCTCTCCTGGCTATAGTAGTTAAATTCTTTAATATGTTAATCTATTTTCTACTGTACTGTTATGAATGATTCACAGTTCTTAGCTTAAAGTAATCCTAACTCTGCAGGTAGTGCTTGACTTCTATAGCAAATTATTTTCTCCTGCAAAATTTTAGGATGATCTCACTGAAGGTAGAAGAACTTGTATATGGTTTGGCATATTTCTGTGTTATCCAGCTGGTGTATTGCACTTCGGCCTTTAGTGCCAGAAAAAGATCATGATGTTTGGTTGTCTGTCAGGTTATGCAGCTTGTGAATCCAAAACAGAAATAAACAATCTGCCAGTTTGCTTTTGGTTGCCTAGAATGCAAGTGCTTGCTGAATATCACAAGTGCTATTTTTGCTTGCAGTCATACAGTGTTTTCAGCTCCAAAGAGAGCTACTGTAACCCTCCATGCTAAAGATAACATGTTATTAAGAAATCCACAGCCACAAAGTGAGAACGTAAGTGAGCAAGGGAGCTGAGGTATGACATGAGAAAAATACCTGGCTTTGGTTTTAGATAAAAGATTTAGCTTGGAATGATGTGCTTTAATGCAGTACTTTGACTGTTTTAAGCACTACATTTCCAGAGAATCGTATTCCATACATTATTTTGATTATTCCATGTGGAAAATCGGCTTGATAAATTTTATATTATGTTCAGCAAAAGATCAAAGTAATTCCCTGTTACTCGATATTGACAGGAAAACTTTGTGATTAGCACTATAGGAAAGATGAACGATTTTTAGGAGCGTTGGTTTTTTTTGTTTTACCCCCAGTCAGTGTTTACCATGGATAATCATTATCTAAGAAGCTTTACAGACTGTTAACATATACACAGTTATTTTCTCAGCTAAGTTTGAATTTATGTTTTTATCTCTGACAAAAGAAATTAGTGGAAGTTGTAGTTTACTTCCTTTTGCAATTACTGTAAGTCTAAAATAGATGTAAACAAACAGCTCTGCAAATGCAGAGCTTTTCTTTATAATTAATACAAGTCAAAACTTTATGTAGTAAGATTGTGTGCAAACTGATCTCTACTGGATCAGCAGTAGAGAGTCATTAAAGTCTGCAGTTTCAGAAAAAGATACTTCAGTAAAGTTATTTATATAGTTACATATGTTTATGTAATATAGGTATGCTTTGTTCTGATTTTATTCTGATTTTTAAGTTTTCTATCTTGATAATCAATGCTCTTGGCCTGTCATTATTTCAGGTGAAGGCACTGGCTGAGGACAAAAAGGCTTCCATTGACTCACTGAAAAAAAGATTTAATGTAGCTGTGAAAGAAAAGTCTCAGTATGAGCAGATGTATCACAAGGCTAAAGATGATTTGGAGAAAAAGGTATAATTAGAGTTTTGATGGCTCCACTGTGGAACTTTTTCATACCTTGCTTTCAAATGAAAAGTTGCAAGGTCATCAGCTTAAACTTTCAGTACAAAAAGGGAGAAAATAGCAGAATAATAGTAATCTGTTTCTCTGATGTTATTCAGTCACACCTCTGAAATTTAGATACTGAAACATGGGCACAATGACTGAAAATGAAGTTAGTTTTTGCCCTGAAATTATATATTATATGTTGGAAGTGAAATATTGTGTGATGGCAACCGTGATGTGGGAGGTTGGTTTGTTCATTCATTTTTCTGTAATCTACCATACCTCCCTGTCAGCTTTTATCATAGCACTGCTGTGTCTCTGTGGATGCATTTCAGGATCTCAAGCTTACCAAACTAGAAAGCAAAATGATTGAGACTGAATATGCTATGACTGACCTTGAAACTGTGGCATCTCAACAACCACATGGCTTGGCTAAACAGAGTGCACAGGCTTTGGAAACTCAACAGAAGGAGCTGCTGCTTGTCAGTGACAAAGTAGAAGAGTTCAAGGCATTTGTGAAGGTTTGAATGTTGATTTTCTTTTGAGTGTCGACCTGAAATCTGTATTTTTGACTGAAAGCAAATAAAAGATTAAGCAAGGCTTTGATGCAATCCCTATTCCAGAACAATATTTGTAGTTCCTGCAGTGTTCTGGTGTCAGCTCTCAGTGAGGAGAAAGAATCAGTGCCTCTCTCTCAGATTTGCAAAGACTTCCATAACTTTTATTGGTCATCTTTTTATATATGGCTGCCATATACTTGTTCCTGAAAAAAGCTTAGTTGTGTATCAGTTTACTTTGCAGCAAAAAAAAAATTCCAACACATTTAGTATAATAATTCATAGCTATTTATTACTTGAATGTCCTCATTTTCCCTATGGACGTGCTTCTTGTTTTAGAAATACTAAATAAGGAAGCCTCTATGTTGCAAAATTGAAAGCAGTTTTAAGAGCAGTATGCAGAATTTTGTTTCCTTGTATTCTTTCCAGGGCAGTGGTCACAGCACCAGCCTGACAGAGTTCAGGTAGTGTTTGGACAATGCTCTCAAACACATGGTGTGACTCTTGGGGATGGTGCTGAGCAGGGCCAGAAGTTGGACTTTGATGATCCTTGTGGATCTCTTCTAACTTGGGATATTTTTTGATTGTATTAATTTAGCATATCACTACTGTATACCAACTTTCAAAGAAGGCTATTGCTTATCAGCCCATGAAACAGAATCACTTCCCTACTGCTCTTGGATTTCTGTAGAAGTGAGCTGCTTTCAAATATATTTGAGCAAGTCTGAAGCATTCAAAGTAAAGAGTAATGGTATTTTGATGCACTGGAAAAAGAAGGCATGTATAGTTATCCCTTCAAGAATGAATTTCAACTCTGGATTTTCAAATTTAGTAACTTAAATACTTGTGCACTACATCTTCTTCCTGTCATCATCAGATGAAAATTCGCTCTACACAGCAGTTTTCAGGCCTTTAGCGCCTGCCTGAAATCATCCTATGTTCAGTTGCAAAGTTCATATGAATTTCTTAGGAAAAAAGACTGAATTATGTTGAATACGCTTTAAAATCCTAAATTCAAATAATTCATAAGCTAAAATAGCTAAGGTGAAAATAGTGATTGATTTTCACAAAAGGAAATGCCTGTTATTTAAAAAATGAGTTATTTTATTTTTAAAGTTTGTGTTTAAAGTAAAGGCTATTTTCTGTTTGCCTTTTGATGTAACTTTTGGAAAAGAAGTATAAAACTGATAACTATGCCCATTCTTTCAGAAATATGCTGCCTATTCTTGAACAAACAGTAAATTTTCATGAGAGAAAATGTGCTTTCTTCTAATATTGAATGCTTACTCTAAGAGGAAGAAATAGGTATTCTTTCCACAGCTGCATGCCTATTTTTGGCTAAATATGGGAAACCCTAAATTAATCTAATGTATTATCTACTATTTTTAATTAAGTACTCCTATGTCAGTGATGACATAGAGAAGCAATTCAGTCTCCATTCGGACTGTTGTGAGTTTTGGAATGTCTTCATTGAATAAAGTGAAAGTAGCACTTGTAGAAATAAGGAGATAAACCAATCATACTATCAATATTTTACATACTTTCATAATGAAAAGTTTTTTAAAAATTAGAAAATGAGAAAGTGAAAGATCTTCTGTTCTCAAAAGTAGCTGTAGTGAGCAGAATCACCTCTTAGCATCGATTATGATAACTTCATTCATTGTTGAGTAAGATGACAGCTTCATTGTTAATTACCATGAATATTCATTAGCACTTGCACAGATTCACTATTTGTGAAAAAAATGTTAATAAGAAAGTTTCTCTTCAAGTAGTAGTAGTAATAATAATAATAACAATAACAGTAACAATAATAATAATTTTTTGCTAATACTACCTACTTTCTTGCCTGGATAGAAAGAATATGCATGCATATTTCAAGTAACATTTTTACTCTGCAGAAAGATTTTTAATAACAAAGTTAGTCTATAAGTAGACTATTTGTTTAGTTGGGTGCTAAAATCAGATAACAATATTCCACTGTAAAAAAGTAGAATGTTTGGCAATTTGCTGAAATTTTGCAGTATATCAAGTAAATCCTGTTAAAATACCTCTTGTGTATCTGATGTTATAACAAGGTATTTTGATAGTACTTATTGTAACATGGAGCAGTACTCCTTCCTCTTCAAGAGGAGCTCTTCTTTTGAAATCTGGTTTCCCTTGTTTCTACTCTTCCAGATAGCTGTCAGTTTTTTGTCCCCCAATCCTAATTCTCATTCCAGTCCCTGTAACTCAAATAAGCTTCGCTCTATAGAGATCAAGTTTGACCTATATATATATCACTTAGGTTAAAATTATATGACCCTCTAATGTGTTTGTCTGCTATTCAGATCACTTCATAAGCTTTACTTGTTTTTCAGAGTGCAAGTGTAATTTTCCCATCATTCATAAATTGAACGCAGTTACTTTTTCTACCCATTTTATGTCTCTTGTGACATTATATAGTTATTTTTTAACATACAATAATTAATTAGTTCAGCGTTTCTAATTATTAGTTACCGCTATTAATGGAAGAACAGGGGAACTTCAGAGAAGAAAGTGTGACTGTTCATAGCAGGCAGTGTTACTTGCTTTTAGAGTTACTGATAACGCAGAACCACGGGATTTTGGGCCTATTTGGGTCAAGATAATAAGTTACAAAACCTAAGGAAGAGGTTTCTGATACAAGTCCAATATGCACCACTGGATCACATTAGAGGATATGATGAGTTACTAATTGAGCACATGTTTGTAATGTAATGTAATAAAGTGTTGCATTGCTGTGGTCACCCCAATTTGGGACACTTGGCAATGAACTAACACCGCTAGATTGTAGAATCTAGTAATAGTTTCCAAAAATGCCAAAAGGAATACTTGTAAACAAAAGTTGCTTAATCCAGTATGTTGTAAGTAATTACTGGATTTATTTTTGTTGGTGTGTGGGTAAGGGATCAGGCATTATGTCCTGAATAACTTTCAGTGGGAATCAATAGGATGCCTAAAAAAGGTTAATTCAGAGCAGTTCATTTCTCCAAAGCTTTTAGGAGGAAGATATAGGCTAGTAGGAAATATGAATAGAAATTGTAGATGGTAACAGTTTATTAAACCGAAAAAACACTGTTGCATAAGCAGATGGTAGCTCCTTATAAATACCTATTTCATTTTGGTAGGAAAGAGAGCAAATATTTAGAAATTAAAGGCAATATAAACAAAGTGGGAAATAGATTATAGATAATAACCTGAAAATGAAACCAACAGTGGAGTAAAAAAGATGGAGAAGAGACTAAGGAAATTGAGAGGAAATATTTAGGTAGCAAGGCCAAGAACAGTAGTAAAAGGTCAGGATTTAAAAATGTACTGCCACTAAGGTAGCTATTACAGGGCAGATACAATCTATCGTTAGATAAAACAACTCTGTAACTGTTTAAAGACAGAGGCCAATGAATATTTCTATTTTGTTTCTAGAATGAAGTAGGCTGATATTTTACAAAGATGCTGCAACATCCTTAATCTATTAGTAGCCAAGGGAAGATTTTAAACATTTTCTAGGAAGAAGTAGTAATTTTGAATTGAGAATTTTTGTAGCTTACTTTATAGAGCTGGTAAAGAAATTTTTCTCTTGCTGATTCTCATTTTGAATAAGTATTCAAAGTTAGTGCCTATATATTATAACACTGCCTAGACTCTAAAAGAGTGATAATATTGAGCCAATATTCAGAAAAGGCAGTATTTTATGTTCATTTGTCTGACCTAATTTCTGAATAAAATACTGATACAAAATTCAGTTATTAAAATATTAAAGCATGGGACTATAGTTATACTTCTTAGTATGCCTTTGTGGAAAGCAAACTCTATTGAGTAAATCTGAGGTTTTTTTCTGGCGAGTAGTACAAGTCAGTTGATAAAGATTACTATTTGTTTTAATATACTTTTTTTAAGGTGTCTGACGTACTGCTGAGATGTTCAGATAAGAGAAATAGGCTATGCAATATCAATTGTATGTTAAATGGATTAAAAATAGCTCATGCCATTGATCTGAAAAATAAATTATAAAATTCAGGTGTTTTTTAGAGTTCTGTAATGATCAGAACTAAACCTGATTATTAAATATTTTCACAAAATTCATACCCTGATAAAATTTTTTCATGGCATTTATAAAGACAAAGAAATAATAAAGAAAGTAAGGCTGTAAATATGTCAGCTAGGCCAAATAAAGTATTTTTATTACAGAGAAATGCAAACTACCTGGAAGGATCAGGTGGCTCTGAGAGTACTTCAGAAGCATTTTCTGGAGGTCATGTCTTTATCCTGTCCCACTTCCATCAGCACCATAAATTCCCTTTGAATAATGCCTTCAATTTTTATGGTGTATCATTGCTCAGGATTTTCTATAATATGTACTCTCTGATCCTCAGGTGGATCCTCCCGTTATGTGCAGCACAGCAACTGGAGCAAAATGTTCTTTGTTGTGTGTTTGTAGTACTTGTGAGAACTCATGCAGAAAACAGCCGTTGGATAAAGTTATAAAATTGCTATTAGGCTGCTTGACTGGATTTCTATCAAAAATACAGTACAACATATTAGTTCATTAAAAAACTGTCCAAAATCCTGCATGAATTCTGTGTTCCAGCATGTTCTGTTTTTTATGCTCCTCTAGACTTTGACCGTATGTTTTTGTTGGAGACCTTTGTAAGCCAAGACCCAGCAGTGTTATCTGTCCCATTCGACTTGTACATCAGCAAAGTCCATTTTAATCTGCGGTGATGACACCTGCCTGAGTATGAGAATATCAGAACTTTCTGACCTTGAGAAGGATTGTTTTGATAAGGCATCTCTATATTCAACTGTGGCAGTAATGAAAAGGTGATGGCAGCTGAATGCTTTGAAATCAGCTGAGTGCACTTCTCACTTCCGTAATGCCTCTGTCATTTGGGACTTGTGTGCCTTCCACAGAGGATACCCGCTGCAGCACAGTGCACATCTGGTGTGTTCTGGCATTGTTCTTGATAGGTCTCCAGTGCAACCATCTGATAAAACTGACTGCCAAAATCAAGACCCCGTGGCAGTTCACTTGGCAAGCTTAATGGATCTAAGTTGGGATCTAATACCCTCTTAAGACAGCTGCCCTCATTTTGGCTACTCAGGGCGGGGCTTAAGCTAGGTGCCTTTCCCCCCACTCTTGTTTGACATACATCTGTGTTCACAAGCCATGTGTGTCAGAGGACTTACATCACCTCTGCTTAGCCAAGTGGTGTTCTGCCAGTTATTTGCCATTCAGTCAGTTTACCTTATATCCTAATGTATGTCAATTTCTAGTACCTTTTTGCAGTTCACCCTGAATAGTGATGTAAGTTTTGCTGTGGCTTATTTCCTCACTGGTATCCTGGGCTGTAGTTCAAAATACAGGTTTGGATAAGTTAACACTTCTGTTGAAAAGTAGCACCCCCAAGTGAACCTCACTCCTCATTTCTGCCCTTATGAAACTTCCTCCCTACTCCATTTCTGAAATGTTATCATAGATGTTATCTGGGTCAGTTGTGAGCTACTTCAGGAAAATGTAATTAACCTTCTAAAAACCCACACCAACAGCTTTTGTGTACCACAGAGGGTCAGAACAGGGATAGGTTTATATGGTTGCAGGCTGGAGATGCTGGGACTGCCCCTTAGTGGCAGTGCTAATTGGAAAGGTTACATGTAACTTTGTCCTGTTGCAAACAATAGGGAATTACATAATGACTGGCCTCATTAAGAAATCCTATTATTTAGCAAATGTTATTTGCTATCATTGCCTTTTTCTCTTGAGCTGTTCTCTGTTGATTCAGGATAGAGCATTGCTAGGAAATCTGTTCTTCTCATGATGGGTGTATACAGATCATGTCATATCTAGTCTTTATCTATAAACAAAACTTAAAAAAAATTAGACATAACTAGTTGGATTGGAAGGCATGAATATTTGGGGAATATTCGATTGGTTTTTATCGGCTGCTTTACAAAATGAGAGCAACACAAGTACATTGCTACTGTCTGTACTTTCAGTCACAAAGTCAGTTTTTCAGACAGAATGAAATCCTTGCAGGGGACTCTCAGAATTCTCCAGTTACAGTGAGACAGCAAGAGATATTCTTCATAGAACCTTCCTGTTGCTGAATGTATTATCAAACACCATGGATTCAATTTTCCTGGCAGTACTACTGCTCCAATGTCTTCAGGCCCAGGATGATGGGACACAGTTTTTCAGATGGGTATCCAGATCAGATGCAGAATGATCATTTCTTTCTTTATCTGAAAAAAAAAAGCATATAATAGGTAACTGTAAAATTCACTACTTGGCAAAAACAGATTAACTTTTTGTGGAAATAGAACTATGCTGTACAGATGAAAACTGGCTTATTTTGAAAATTTTATGCAATTTTATTTCAACTATGCCAATTTGGAAGCATCATTTGACCAAGCAAAGATTTCTTCAGCAAGTCACTGGGACATTTTGCAAACAACAGCAGATATTATCACATAAATCAGCACTGTCAGTTTTGATTTGGAAGTGGACAACTTTAATATGACTTCAAGTTGCTAGAAAATTTTCCCCACTGGGAACACTTGAGAGCCAAAAGATAAGTATATTTCATTTATTACACTCCAAACTGTCAACACTTTACCTAGAAAAGTATACCCAGAGTGCTTATTTTGTGTTGTGTGGAGTACATGATAAGTCTGTCAATCTGTTCATTCAGAATAAGCATAATATTTGATTCCAGGAGTATGTTCCACTATGATGAGAATCAGTAGTCTTACCTGTAGAATATGCACCTTAAAAGATGGTGTCCTATATGCAAAGCAGAATTTGTGTGAGAAAACTTCACCATTAAAAAAAATTAGGCATTTATTGGTTTTTCTTCATTGTGCATGCTACTTCAGGAAAAAAGGAAGAAACACAGCTTTTATTATGAAATACCAACCTTTCTTGGTTCTGAGAAGAAATTGGTGATAAATTAAGATCATCTCCATCAGGATTACTCTGCATCTGGGATTTAGGCAAATTGAATCAGAGGCCTGAATAGTGACAGTGAATATCTATTAGTCTGTAAACAGAATAATAGGCCTTGTGAATTTTAATGAATGAAGTGAATGGCTGTATTCTTTCAGTTTACAGAACGTATATGGTTAGTGATATATACAGTGTGCCAGGAGCAGCATATTATGTAGATGTCTTAATGGACGAAATCTTGATAAATAAAAAGGAAGCATAAAGAGGAACAGGCTGAAAAGCTTTTCCTTACCCTACTTTTTCTTGGCTTTTTTAGACGTAGAAGGATAACTTTTCACCTTGGTTTTTGACTATGATAGGTAAAGACTGTAACAGATATAGCTTAAAATATATTGGATGTTTTTATATCCTACTTTTTATCTAATTCTATTTTAAGAATTTAGGGATGTTGATTTAAATGATTAACTACATGGTAACTACGTAACCAAGTTTTAAGGTGTATCAGGTTTTTGTAGCTGCACATGTATGTCTCATGCAAAGTTTAGATGCATATCTCACATACACTGGTGATTTCCTTGATAGTGGTGCTGTTTTCATTTTACTTAGAGTGCATGAGAATCATTTTCACAGACCATGACTCCTTAATGGTAGATAGTGTGTGGACAGATCCAACAAACTTGAACTGAATGGGAGACTATTTGTTTGTGCCTCAGTAAAAAATAATATCACATCAGTTTAACGGAAAATGAGATTGGAACAGGATCAGCTGGGCACTGCTTGGAGACTCTGTAGTGCACTTCCTGTAAGGGTCTAGATCCACCTAAGATTTCTTTAAATGGATTGGAGAGACTTCTTTTTAAAACTCTTACTCAGCTCTCTGCTGGACATAAAAAGATGCTTAGTTTTAAGAAAATGGCCAGTTTGGGGTCTAAAAGACAGAAACAGAGGAGTAACTGGAAAGAGGAGTAACTGGAAGACTTCAGGGGTGGACATATGAGTACATACAAAAGGCTCTGGGCTTGATTAGAAAGCTTTTTAGCAAAAATACAGGAAAACTCACAAAACTTGGAATGGAGGAAAAAGGTCTCCAGTAATGATTTATTTAAGAGTTCATGTAGAAATAATTGTTTAATGTATGTCAATCAAATTGCTAAGAAAGTGAGTTGTAGCAGGGAGAATATAAAGCACTCATATACAGGGTTTTGTGAAGTGTCCACAGTAACTTAGGAAGTTGAGAACTAAGAGGATTCCCCAAGGTACATGCCATAAGGGCTCCAGAGAACTAAGAAGACTTCTAGGAAAACAGAAACATTAAAAAACTCAACTAATTAAAGTATTTTAAGGAAACACGAGTGGTAAGTTTTATGGGATTTTTTTAAGAGTCTGAGTAATGCCAGAGCTGACCTCTTAAGTTGGGTTTCAGACACGTTTGTTTCAGCAGTGCAGTGGTCTTGCACAGAGCATCTGTTTTGTAGTTCTTGGGCTTTTTGTGTGTTTCTGCACAAAGACAGCATAAGCTTAGGCATTGAGCTGAGTGTCAGGAAATCCTGGTGTTCTTCACATCTTGGTCACTGACCTGCTATGTGACCTTCGGAGTGTTGCTTCACCTCAGTATTTCTTGATCTGCCCTGAGCATCTTCATTTGCTACATCCAGTACAACTGTGCTGAATTTGTCTGACCTAACTGTTCAAGATAATAAACTCTCTAAGATCCCAGGCATCTCTTGCTACACTTGTGTGAAGCTCTAATCTCTGTCAGTGCCTTTTTTTTCCCCCTCTGTGTAAATAACTGTAATGTATGAAGTTTTAAAGGAATGATGGTAGTTTTGCTAGCACCTGTGTAAATCAGAGAAAATTCTGTTGAAATCGAAGAATTTACAGCAGGCAAAAAATTAATATAAATGGGGTATTACTTAAATGCAGAAGTAAATAAGACTTTAAATTATTATTATTGCCCATTCCACATAAATAGAAATTTAGAAACCAATATATTTTGACAGAAATATTCTGCCTGTCATCCCATGCTGATTAGACATATTTCAACTCATTCTCTGCTATAAAGACAACTATTATATTTTCTCTGTTATAGGTCACAAAATATGGTAATTGTGCTGAAAATTTAGCAACAGTACAATGAAAGCTATGGAGTGTTTGTTGATACTTAAAAACCAGCATCTGTCCGAAAACATTTGGGTCTACAGTTCAAGTTTTTGACAGTCCTAAAGCTTAATGTACAGGAGAGATTAGATAATTGTAAAGTTGTAAAATTATATATGACCATTGGTCCCTCATATTAGTAAGTACCTGCTGTTTGTTCTATAAATTAGGTGTCCGGCTGGTGTGATAAGTTCTACTTAAAAGTATAACAAGGAATGTAATGAAAAAAAGCAGATTTTTAAGACTAGATTTCAAGGGTTAAGTGGGATAGCTAAGCAGTTATTAGGAGAAGATTAGAAAACAAAAAGAGAAAAAATCTAACCAATAATACAAAGTCTGTTAATTTTTATTCACAAAGGGAATTTTAAAACATGTAAGTATACTGTTAAGAATACATGGTATATTTCTCTGCTGAAATGTAAGCTACATTGTAATTGGCCATAATAAGTCCATTGATGTATCTTTGTTTAAATATGGCTTGTTTTGAAGACAACCTAAAATTAAAAATTGTCCATTATTTAAGTCAGTTGTCCATAAAGTTGTAAATAAATAAATGGATTTTTTAGAACATAGCACAGTGTATTCAATTTCCTTTTCTTATAATGTCAAATACAGATTGAAATATTTTCAGTATTCTTCCCTGTGGTTTTCTGCACCTGGAGATGGTTAAGAAAATGCAGTCAAAAGAAATTTATCAATTTGCTACTCATAAATATGTGGTTATAAACAAACCATTTGTTTTCAATCATTTTGAATCTAGAAGGAATGGTGTTTTGCTAGAGTATGTAGGATGAGGTATTTTGGAGAAATAGGGAGCCAGCGAAGGTAGGCTTTCACCCCTAATGGCAAGTAGGAATATCACAAATTAGGCCAGCATAGTTATACAAATTCGGATCTTGCCTTTGGTAGGGATCAGATTATCAAATTTTTGCAACACAGTTACTAATTTCTGTCATTGTACCTCATTATTCTTATTCCATTTTAACTGGGTTTTTGGGGGTCTGCAATAATAAGTGCCGGGAAGCTTAAGTTTTATATGCAAATACTGAAATCATCAGGCCCTTTTTGCACTGTATATCTCAAGGGATTTTCAGAAAAGCTGGAATGGGTTTAGCTTTCCTAGTTGAAAAAGAAATTTTGTGTACATTTCTTCAGATGTTTGGCTTGGGATGTTATGGATTCACCTTTTCTAGTTCACAATCTGTCATCCATAGCTCAGACTATGTCAGACTGCAAACTGGAGATAGCTTTTGCCACTAGGATAGAAGAGAATGGTAATATTTTAAATTACTTCAATGAATTTTTCAGTTCTTCTCTGAAAATTAGATTCTTAGTTATGCTCATGTGTGTTCACATTTGCCTGTGTTAATTGACATGGAAAATCAGGTTGTAGATGGAACTCTGGTATCACATTATTTTTTACATTCAGACAGCAGTTTCTCTATATTTATTTATAATGGAGTTCTTACACAGGTCATCAGGTGAGGCAGTTCTCCCAGGCAATGCGTGCTTTCATCTTCCACTTATCTCTGTGAAGTTGTGAGCACTATTCTCAGTGCCAATCAACGTAAGACTGTTTAATTTAAATCATATATATTGGTCTGATAGCTAGCTTTACAGGAGGTGTTTCATCCTTTCAGGTCTTCATTGTATTAGCCTTTGCATTTCTGCCAGCTTTTAGGTGTCACACTAATATTCTCTTGAATGTCTATTTTTGATTTTTGAGGAGTTTGACATCTTCAGTGGCATGTTTGTTTATTCTTAATGGAAAAGATAATTATATGTTAATTGTTCCAAATACACACAACTATGAGACACATAGTTTGAACATATGTATTAATACATTTTAGAACTACAGCAGAAACTGACTTTATACAGGTAAATAAAACCAAGCGATCACTTTATGAATGTGGCCTATGTGACATTGGTAAAATAATGTTATTACCACTTTAATATTTGGCGGCAGAAGTTCGAATACTGAACTTGGTGTAGGAAGGTAGGGTTGGTCTATATGTCCTCTACATCTTTATGCTCTATTTATGGGTCATCTGCTGGAGTCTCTAAAATGACATGTGATCTCTGGGGATCATAAGAATTAAATCAGCCTCCTGAGGCTTTCTTATTCCCTTGGGTTAGAATGCTACATGTTATAGCCCCAAGCCAAACAAGTCTATTGTAGTGGTCTTTGTGTCTTGTCTTGCCTTGTCCCTTTTCTGATAAAAAAAGGTTATGCCTAGAAGATGTAATTTTTTCAATTGAAGAAGCTGAGGTAATTTAAATAACATATATAAATCTATATTAAATAACATACTTTAAAAATGAAATTACTACAGAAGAGTTTTCTGTCATGCTGTGAGATTAGTTTAAATACTATTACTGAAAGTATTTTGAAAGTCATAGTTAGAGAGGCAATAAGGAACAAATAACTATACTTTCACTGAATGCTTATTTCAGCTGATGAATTGTGTATGACATCCTCTCTTTCTGTCTTTTTGTCCATTCATCCTGTTTTGTTTTGTTGATTGTGAGATATTTGGGGTTGTAATACCTTCTCAGCCTTTTTACAGCATTAGTATCTAGCCTAAGATTAGGCCAGCAAAAAATAGTCTACCATGAAAGTAGAGTTCTTTAAGCTCACTGTCAGTTCTGTGATATTTAGCTCTTGTTGTCCCCAGACAGCTACAACATCTTCATAACACTTTCGATTCTTTAGGAAACAAACCTTGTTTCAGAAAAGATTTTCCACTTCATTTTTAGTTTAACGCTCTGAGCCACGTCTGTACACCTTTCTAATCTACAAAACAAATGACTTTCTAAGAACATGTCACTTGTATCTAAAGACAGTTCCATATTCAACTACACGCACAATACTACATATAAAATTTTCCTGTGTATCATATTCTTCTATGCATTTGTGGTTGGATGACCTGGCCACCAGCTAAACACCACAGAGTTGTTTTTTCACTCCCTGCTTGCTCCCTTTTCACAGTAAGACTGGGGAAAGAATAGGAAGAGTGAAAGTAAGAAAACCTGTGTGTTGGTAAAGATATTTTAATGAAGGAAAGAAAGGGGAATAAATCCCCAAGGAATGTAGATCAATGCCTAGCCAGTCTCTGATCAGCATGTCTACCTGACAGACAAATCACCATTCCCCTGAGATTTTATTGTTAAGTGCTGTATGTATGAAATGTCCAGCTGTCCCAGCTGTGTTCCCTCTCTACATTTTGTGCATCCCAAGCCCACTTGCTGAGGTGACAACATGGGAAACAGCAGACCCTGACACTGTACCAGTGCTGCTCAGCAATGGCTGGTATGTTACCAGCTCTGGTTTAGTTACAAATCCCAAACACTGCATCCTAGAAGACAACTCCATTTCTGTTTGTGCTGTAGGATAAGCCAGCAGAGAAGACTGGCCTGGTTAAATAGAGACCTTAGGCTCAAACTTGTGACAAAAAAAGAGAGCGTAGCATCTCTGGAAGGGTGAAACAAGTAACCTGGGGGGACTACAAAGATGTTGTCAAGTATGTGGAGAGAATATTAGAAGGGCCAAACCTAAACTGAACCTCAATTTGGCCACTGTGGTTAGAGACTAGGTGATCTTGAAGGTCTCTTCCAACCTTGATGATTCTGTGATCTCAGCCAGATGCAGCACATTGTTATTACTCCTGTACAAAATACAGAAAAACTTAAAATTATCCATGACTTGTGAGCCATGGCCTCTGCCCTGACAGCACCACAGCAAGACTAAAATCTAGCTATACGTAGGTATGGTGCTTGCTAGCATCAGACTTTGGTTTATCTTGGGAACATTAAGGTTTATTATACTTGGAACAACAATAGAGTGTGTAAATTAACATGGTAATTGCAGGAAAAAGTTTTGGCATTATCTTGGTCATATGACATTACTTAGGGCCATTGATCAAATTGTGTTAATCCCAGGGTCAACGAGTGTCAGTGTTTTGGGATGTGAAGGCCTTATTAATAGTGTGCTGTCAGGGTCCTTATATCACCATGGCTTCTTAGAGTGTTTAATTAAATATGACCTTTTAATTGAAAGAAGACCTTTGTCCTTATACATCTCAAAACTGGTGAAAGATATAGTGCTAAGAAGTGATTACATGCTGAGGCCAAATTTGAAAACAATATATTCTTAAGAAAAAATATTTTAGGTAGTGAAAATAAAGTAAAAAGGCTTAGAATGGAGATATTTCAGAATTATATGTAACCCAGCATCTGTAATGTATACTATATAAATCATATGGCGTTGGTAGATAATTCGACAATTGCTACTGATTGAAAAGGACTAGGAACTTTAAGCTCATTTTGTTAGAATTTTAAGATTTTTTTTCTAGTCAGACCAGTAGCAGTTGCACTGGTCTGACAAGAAGCAGTGTAGATTTGTTTCAGGAATTAATCAGGAACTCCTAGTTGGCTGGTAGCAGCTAAGTGTGTCCCACAGGAATAACTCTGACGGTAACATCTAAGTTAGGAAAATGGCTTAACTAACAAAATATCCTCCAGATTTAACAGCAGAAAAAAAAAAAAAAAAAAAAGGAGAAAAATATCAAATCCTAGTATTACTAGTACTAATAAAGGCATTGTTATATATCAATATAGTACAGAAGTCATATACTGCACTGATTTCATTTTAGGCAGTTTGCATCACCTATGTGTGCCTATTAATTTAAAAATAAGCAATTTTTAAGTATAAAGAGGGAAATGTTTTAGTTCAAAATCCTACACCTAGCTCCAGAATGCATTGGATCAAATTCCTAATCACAGAAACATCATTATAGTGGCTTCAGTGTACTCATCAGCAAAACCTGAATTGCTTAACTCTTGAGTTTTTGTACTTTTCATCTTGGAAATGGGTCTTTCAGTTTCTAAAACCTGTGTGGCTTGAGATTGAACATTTCTGTCTTGGAACCTGAACTGACATATAAATTAAATCATTAATAAGTAAACAATTTAGCACATGAATACATTAGTATATGATGGATGAGAAAATATCAGAAGAAAAAGCAACTTAAAATAATGGAAAAACTGTAATTTTTAAGATGCTTATTTAGTGATAAAATGTGTATTAAAACATTATATCAACTTACTAACATAAAGGAGGGAGGTTCAAAAATAGCTAATCTTTCAGAGTCCAATTTGAAAGTCCATAAAGTAGCCTTATTTTTCACATATGGCTGGTGCTTCACATAGGCTTTAGTGTATTTGAACTGCTCAAGGGACAGAGGAATTTAAGTGCAAGTCCTCCATATGTATGATCTACTGTGATTATATATAAAGTGTATACTTCCATATTAAAATCTATTAGTTGTAATTTTCTCTTTCTTTGATTTTTGTTTAAACTTGGTTTTTCTTTGTTCTTTTTTTCTAACTTTCTTTTTAATTTTTTTTTTTTTTAATTTCTTTTGTTTTAAATTGCTGCTATAGATTCTTCTGTGTCTTTCTGGTACCTGTCATTTTGCCACGTTCATTTCTGGAACTGTGGACTAAAAGACAATCACACTAGAGTTTCAGTTTCTGAGTTCCACTGTTGCTGTCTGTTTGTTTATTCATCATGAACTTCTCTCGGAGTCTGGATATACCAATAACATGTATGTAATAATGTCAAATAACTGTGGCAATGTTTCAGTATTTTCTAAGACATTCAAGTGAATATTTAACATTGTTTGTTATCATGCTTTTTGTTTGTCATTACTTGTGGCCTTACCATGTGGCTTTGCAGTTGATTTTCTTGATATTTTTATCCTTTAATTTACATTTCCTCTTTGCATCAGGTTGCAAATGTGCATCTTCTAGAGTGAACTCTTAGAGAGTCTGAGAGAGATGTCCCTTTAAAACGTGGGAAGCTGATTCAATTTAATTGAAAAAGTAGGGTTGAACTTAATTTTGCATTGTCAAATACCTCTCCTATGTGTTGCAAGAGCCAATTTACTGTTAGATCATTTCAAATGCCACAAAAAGGTGATTTGACTGTGTTAATTTTCATAGTGGGTGGGTTTTTTTTAAGGTTCCCTCTTCTTTTAGTCAGTTTCCTTCTATGAGCTTAGTCCAGGTTGCCCTAGATCCTTGCCCATTACATTTCAAGTTTCGTCATTCCTCTCAGCTCTGCACTTGCAGACAGGTCCATGTATGAAATAGTTTGCTGGAAATTCTGTGGATGGAGGGACCCACACTTGAATCAGAAAATTGGACAAATTTCACTGTAACTCCTCTCCTCAGATTTGTGGTAGGGTATTTCTACTTTTAGTAATTAAATTTTATTAAATACAGAAAAATGTTAACTTGGGAAGTGGTAGGAAACAAACAAATCTTGGAACTGGATGAGTCTTCTGTGCCTTTGTTGAAATATACTAGCAAATGCTCTCTAATGGCCGTTTCAGATACACTAGAGACTGTAGAACATTTTACCCAAAATGCCAATAAACAGCTTCATAATTCTGTAGTCAGTTTCCATGAGATGAAGGCATTCTGTAGAAAAAGAATCTTCAGCAGCTGATCAGCTGCTGCTGAGATGTATCTTAATGAGATGAGCTCCACTAGGATGATCAAAAGAAAATCTTATTCTCTCATTTTAAACTCAGACAAGGTATCTGTGTTGACAATCACAGTTCTGCTTGAGTCATGGAAATAGAAAATTCTAGGCGGATCGTCTGAAAATGGATTACTACTCTTGTTTTTAGTCCACAATTTTTAAATAAACTTGTCTTGCTCAGATTTTGACAAAATCTTTTTGTCATAGTTGCATAAATATTAAACCAAAATAACTTTGGTTATAAAACTGATGACTTACACTGATGTTTAGTGTTATTCCACTGAACACAGAACTTAGAATTCGGAAAGGTAGGAACTTGGTAGCCAGGACAGTTTCGAATTACCCTGTCTTGGTGGGAAACAAAATTTCAAAATTTTTGAATAAAGCGGTGTACTGGTGTTTCTGCATGTAGAGAATGTCAATCAGCTTAAAAACAACCCCTCTCTCCACAAAAAAACCTGCACAAAACAAAAAAACCCCACCCCCCAAAACAAGCAAACAAACACCAAAAATCCCCCAAAACAAAAACAAACAAAAAGAAACAAACAAACTACCAAAACTCCATTTGACCACAATAAAGCCTGACACATATGTTCTTATTTTAAGAACATTTCTGGTAGACTGGATCAGGAGACAATTTTGATTGATTCTCTGGAAGCTGCTTTGCCCTACTACTGATGGCATTATAAGAATCATTATTTTGCCAAAGGCATAACAAAACAGTACCTATATTTAAGAGCATTTTTTGGTTTACTGTATTAATTCATATTTTGTATTCTAAGTAGCATGTTATTTAATATTCCAGCACATATCCTGTTGAACCAATAACAAAGAAAAAAACAATCTACAGTAGAGAATTATTTGCTTATTTTTTCCAGGCTCTAACCAGAGAGTTACACCACAGTGTACAAGAGCTGAGAACAAAAATCAAACTGGCAAAAAAAACGGGAGGAATGAAATCATGCAAAAAGGGTCTTTCCCAAGAGTGTCTTCAGTTGGCAGCGTCTATCCTTAACATTTCAACAACTGATCTTTACGAAATACTACAAGAAGGAGATGATGAGGTAAGTTATTTTAAGGACTTCAGTAAAAAAAGGAGTAGATGAGAAGATGCTGACTATATCCATCCTTGAGGAAAAGGATTTGGAGGTAAAGACTGAAATTTCATTGTGGAAGATACAGCACAAAAATCAAGAAGGATTTAATCTAGATGAAAAGGTCAGGTTAGAGATTCATAAGGTGGCAAGACTTCAGGCATTCATAAGTATAAATATACAGCTTCGAGCATGTGAATGTAGAGATATTATTTAGCATTTTCCTTTTTCATAAGGCTATCTGGCAGGACTGTACATTTTAAATAGACTTCTGCATTAAAGAAAACAAAATTAGAATGTGTCTTGGTGTGCCAGATTGATTTTGTCGATGCTTCCTTTCTAAATTGTGATACCGATTAAAGGTGTTTCTGGTATGGTTTCTGGGTGAATTCATTGCCTTTTTTGTTCATTCTATCATACATTTTACTATGAAATATTTGGTAGTGTTTCATCAAATCACTCTATTAAATAGATGCAGTGATAGGATTTCTCATCCAGATTTATTTAGTCCTGCTCAAATAATATATGAAAAAGCCTGAACAGTTACTTTAGCAAGTGTCTAGGAGTTGGCCATTATTGGGCTGTAACAGGACTCTGGTGATGACTTAGATTTAGCTTTGTTGGAGCTTTATATTAAAGAGTCACAAAAAGGGAGTTTTCATATTGGTTAAACAAGAGTGCGTGGTATGTGTATGCACTTATATGGATTACACTCATGAATACAAATATAATGGGCTCATCCCTACCCTGTTTACTAACATTTATACAACCCTATAAAGTGATTCACTTTGACAGAGTTGTTCCATGCTTATCTCATTCTCAGAGTAGTTTCTACGTCCTATTTCTTTTCGGTTTAGTCACTGTGAATATATGTGTAAAACACATAAACATACTTAACTATAAATATAAAATAAATTTATAACACAGGTGATGAATTCAATCTACACATACACTATATATTCCATCTATAGTGCATAGACTCAGGCACCTTTATGTTGGACTCATACAGTTTAGACATAAATCACATGTACACCAGTATATTCATATGAAAAGAACATTCCATGCACATTTCTAGGGGCATGAACAGACAAGGATAGGTTTAAAAATTTAACAAAGCATTGATACTTGGTGGATATGCTTCAGATAATTAATTTTGCAAATGTGTTCTGACTTCCATATGCTGTGTATTTAATGTATACCCAGTTACACATTTCCTTCATTGCTCCTGATGTTTTTCTATTTTTAGGAAACAGCAAGGACAAAAATGGAATTTGAAAAAGATAAAGAATGGCTACAGCATATACAGAAACTTCTTGAAGTACAGGTGCTCAATTTATATCATCCCATAATGAATTGTAACTTTCTACTCTGATTAGCTGAGTGGTTTTAGATTGTAATTAATACATTGTATTTTTAATTATGGTGCCAATTATGGTTGATGGTCTCAAACTACACTGTGATGAGGCAATGTGAAATCCTTGTTTGGTAGCATTTCCTTTTTATTTCTCTTAAAATCAGAGTTACTGCATAAAAATGAAGAGATGTTAATCAAGGATTTGTGATAGCTAACTTAAGCTAACTTAAACAGTAAAACAGTGCTGGAGAAAACCAGCATGTAGCTTGGCAAATGTGTTAATTGAAATATTGAAACACTGTATAATGTTTGCTAGAGTGAAAATGATCCATTTTCTCATACCTCTTAGGAAAAAGAGATTTTTTTTTTATGTTCCTTTAAAGTTACTAGTTGTTATGGACACCTGAGGAGTTCATGGGTTTCGGTGACCTTTTACTGTGGACCTGTTTCCAGTCAATTCATGTTTTCCTCATAGCCAGACAGCTGTTTATTATCGTGTCTTCTCGCATTCTCTACAATATTTTCTACTGAGACCTCGAGCAGCTTGTTAGTGGGAAGTAAATATTGATTTGGCATCCTGTCAATGCAGAAAGAATGAAAAAATTTCCACCAGAGGCCCCTCAAACATTTTCCTATCGACATTTTCTGGGCAGAGAGGAAAGCTGCATAGAGGATGACAAGTCTGAGACTAGCAGAAATCCCTGAGGGGTCCATTGAGACTGCTGCTGTGACCTGTGTGATACTTTTTCTTCTCTTTCAAGTCTTTTTTTTTAATACACACAGAGTCTGCTGGGATGCTCCCCTCTTGTAAGTGATCAAGGGCAGTTTATTGGCAGGTGAGAGCCCAGCTTTTCTAGCCATAGTCAGCTTTTGTTTGGACATCACTGACAACATACACTGACTCTTGAAACTTTACCATTATATTTTTAGTTGTCTCTTTTATTTAGATGATGGGCAGCTGATGTCAGGAAAGAAATAAAATTTGATTTATAAATCCAGTATTCCTAATGTATATTCACTAGCATGGGTCCATTAATGATGTAGTTAATATCAGTTAAGAATGTGAATGATTGAAAATATTTTGAAAGCTATTTCAAAGGAACATTCACATCAGATTTATGTATTTTACCATTAACAACTTTTGTGCTGAGATTGTATCCTGGGACCAGATTTTTAAGAAGTGACAGATTTTCCCTCTTTGATTATCGAAACTTACTGCCATGAAGATTGCTTAATTGCTGCAGCAGAGGAGATAGAAATATCAGTGTGCTTTTACTGGCTTTGTCAGAAAAACTGTGTTTTAATTAAACCTCATAATGCTACATAAAACGCAGCATTAAAAGCACAATTATATTCATGTAATTGCCATAATTTTAATATTATTTTTAAATTACAAATTTCAAGATTCTGTTCATATTATGGGCTCCAAAATATTAATCAGTTTCGTGTAATAAAATAAAGGCTTCTTATTCTGGTTTTTGTTATTCTTTGGTAAATCGCCAAAACCCTAAGCAGAATTTTATCTCTTCTCTTCATCTGCTATAGACAGACAGCAAAAAACAGGGGATGGACAGTGAAGGAATTGTTCAATGAAATCAGGTATATTAAGATTGCAAATGTTATATAAGGATAGAAGAGCTCATTGCTCTTAGCCATGTACATTTGTGTACAAGTTAATAGTGATTTTCAGTGATTTTTGCTCCATCTTGTGGGGTTGCTCAGAAGAAACACTGAGTGTAGAAGTAATTTTTGGCAAGCAGACCATATTTAGAATTGCAAGAGGATTATAGAGGTTTTGGGGAGCAGCCAGCTCTGCTTTTCATTTCTGTCTGTGCTAAGGCACATAGATGGAAATGGTTAAGATTTTTTCATCTGTATTTGAGAGCAGCTCATGGAACAGCTCTGTGCCCTTTAAAATGCTTTACTCATATCTTGCAGAGTTTGGTTGTGGTTTCTTTTAGTAAGCTTTGGTAATGTTTCTGATCAGCAAACTAAGCCCATGGTGAAATGTAAGCTTTCTGCAGGATTTTGCTCGTAAGATTGTCTGCTAAGTGTTACGTGCTGGCACACTGTGTTACCCATTTGCATCTTGAACAAAAATGCAGAATTGCCCTTTTCTGTTATTCTGACTAAATGTTCAGTGGAAAATTGCATCAGATCACTTAATATTGCGGTTTGATATAGTGTCTTCTTGTGCCATTGAGCCAGGACTTTGGAACATAATTGCCCAGCAGTATTGATTTAATTGCCTAGGTTTATTTGTGGACTCCTAATTATTGACTGGAGGTAAATTTAATGGAGAAACCTTTATGAACACTGGGAAACTGCTGCTGTTGCTGTTATACATAATGAACTGCATGATATCCCTTTAGATCATTCTTCAAGCTTATTTTATTCCACTGTGACAGTACGATAACATTTAAAATGTCATAGACATTTTATTTTTATTACTGACATACGCCATTTTACTGCTGCACTAGAAATTTGGGGGAGACTGAGTGAAGTACTAGTTGCTTTTTACTGTCATTTTATAGATTCCCCTGAAGTGTAATGATAAAGGATACCACACCTCTGTTTTCACTTCATCTGTACCTTTATTTTCCATACTCTTATTACTTGAAAAAATCTAATATATGCCAGCTTAACAAGAATATTCATTTTTTAGTTATAAATACTAATATTAATAATTGCGTTCCTGAAACTCAGATACCAGTCAGAGTTCATGTCCTTATTTTATCAACTACTTTGTCAAGAAACTACACCACCACTAAGAAGCTTATGATTTGAAAGAGACAACTCTGCATAGAAGTGTCATTATGTAAATAAGAATCATATAATAGGAAAGTACAGTCATATTATAAACTCAGCAGAGCTGGGAAAAATCACTTGTTGTCTTAATCTACATCTGGAATGACCATGAACTGGGTTTTTTTCTGTTGCCTCTCTGTATCTATACAGTAACACCCTATATTGTTCTCACTAAAGAATAAAAGAATAAAAATAAATCCTCTCAATAACTGACACTGGGATAAAAGGAAAAGCTTCTTGGGCCTGTGAAGAACCTGTACATGGAGAGTTTTCACATGAGTGCATGCAGATACCTGCTACCTGCACATGTCTAGAGGCATCAGACTAATTACACATTGCTGTTTGGGCTTGGGAGAGGTCTCACATTATAGACCTTTGAGCTTTTAGTGGTTTTTAATATTTAGGGGTACAAGTATGATTATCTCAATATTTATGTGTGTTTACATCTTGCAAGGAAAGTGATGAGGCTTTTACCCACTTTATCCCTCACATCTGAGTATGTCTGTCATATTAATTGAGCCTGGCTCTGTATAGTAGAACTCTCTTCTCATCATCATAAACACTCCCCTTAAAAACTCAAACAAAACAGCAATATTCTCTAGCTTTTTCCCATCGTAGGAAATTTTCATAGGTAAGCCAAGAGGATGACTTCTTCTCATGTAACTTAAACATGATTTCTTATACCACCCTTGGCTTTCATTCACAGTGATTTATTGTAAGGAACACCCATCTCAGAACAATCTGTTAATAATTTTGTGTGTGAGTACAATATGGTAGCCCAATCCAGATTACTGCCTGAAGTCTCCAATAACTATTTTTTAATAAAATGCAAATCATCTGCCTAAGTTTTCCAAGCAGTGAAGCAAATGACAGCATTGATTTAGCATGTCCCTGTGAGATCTACAGCAGCACTTGCCTTTCCTCCTTCCTCATGCACTCCTTGGGATATCACATCTCACATAAACAAAGCTGCCTAATAAAATCTTTCCTCTCATGACTTCATTATGGGTCTAAAAGTCATATTCCAATAGTGAAAACCTCCAGAAAGGCTCCCTTTCCCTCTGTTGTGTGGGTGCTCTTTGTGTAGCACATCTTTAGAATAGGGTTTGGAACACTATATTAACTAATCACCAGTAAGGATTTTCCCCAAACCGTTTTTAGGATTTGCACTGGCTTTTAAATGCGTATTTCTATTGCTGTCATCTGGGAATGGACACTAACAGCCATAGTTGTTTCCTTCCAAATTTCTTGGCTTGTGACTCGCCTGCTTTGCTCTTATTAGTCTCTCCCCAGTCTGTGCGTGTCGCTGAAGAGCTCACTCTCACAAACGTGTACTCACCCATGCACAAATACCTGTGCACACTCACCACTGCCACCATCACCAGGTGTTTCACCTGCACCTTAAAAAGCAGCACCAGCACAGTCTGAACCACATTCTGGGTGATACCATTAGCACTGATACTAGGTCATGATTTTCTTCTCATTATGAGAATAAGAGCTTACTCCCATGCACTGACAGTCCATTATGGTATAAATCTATATTTTATCTCATGCAGACAAATAAAACCACACTATATCACTCATTCTGAACTGAAAACAAGGAAATATTGGCTTGGCACTCAGGTTAAGAATACAGATAGGCACCTATGTATTTATATAGTGATGTATATGTAGCCACCACAAAGCAGAACGAAAACAAAGAATAAGACAAAAAACAACAATAAAGTGAAGCATTTATCTTTTTTTAAAATTCAACTTCTATTTTTTAGTGAAATTAAGATGTTTTGGTTGTTGGTCTTAGTGTCTAGTTTTATTTCATATTATTTTTGTGGCTCACTTAATTCAATCTAAGGCATCTCTGCAGTGTGTTTGAATAATCTTTTGTTGGGAAAATGTATTTTATACTGATGATCCATATGGGGAGGTTTGAAATAGTTGTAACCACTAATTTGTACATTCCAAAACCTAAATACTTTTATTTTTATGGTAACACACGTTAGAATTTGTGAAGCAGAAGACAGAGTGTAATGCTGCCCTCTGCAAATGGAGATGTCTCACTGGGACAACAGCATTGCCTTGCATTCAATATAAGGCTTTTCACTGGTGGATTGGTGTATATTTATGCACTTGTGCTGACAGAGATTCAGTCAGTGGTGTAAGGTCAATAAATATTACTAGTTTGCTTTTTACAGAAGAGATCTATAAAAGAAGCAAACTTAATTTCAGAATAAATAAGTGAGAGAAACAAAATTAACTGCCACTACTTCTGACTCTTTAGGATCATATTCCCTTAAATTTATCAGATATCTGTCTGATAAGTTGTGTAAGAAATATGCCTTTCATTCATATAGCTTTCTACTATCAAGGAAGAAATTTCTAAATCTGGAAACGGAAATAAATAAATAAATAAAATTCCTTAATCCACATGTAGTTTGCACTTTCAGATGTTGTGAAATCATATTGATTAATTAAATACTACTTCTGTTAGAGCCTACCATAATGTACTGATTGAGGAGCACCACTGTTAATGTTCAGTTAAATGGGTTGTGGCACGGATAATTGTGAAACATTTGAAAGAAGTATCATTCTGTATTAAAATACCTGATTATCAGTGGTAAAAACTGGCTGTCACTCCTTAGGTGTGTACTTAGCACTCACTGAACTCCCAAAACCTTCCCCAAGCATATGGCAGGTTTAGAAGCTGGGATGAATGCTTTACAGTAGAGATGACTTCAATGGTTGTGAAGTTCTGGGGAAAAATGTAAAGGGAAGTTTCCCAGAATACTTACAGAGCCATCATGAAAAGTAAATCTGACAGGCTTGTGTTAAAGATGACTGTAGAGATCATCCAGTTCTGGGTGTCTATGTGGGGAGAAAACCAGAGAGAAACATACAGCACTTTCTCTGAAATCAACAAATGTTGAAAGAATGACATAATGTTCCACTTTCAAATGCTCTTGATTTAAATGAATGACTTAAATGGCAAGAGTTCTTGAAAGATCACTTTGCTATGACAGGGAAGCCACAGAGAGTAGTGAGCAGCAAGTAAAATGTGGTTAGAATGATATGAGCCAGAGACATCAATAAGAAACCATTCATCTCAGGCACAACATTAAGGAGGTGAAATGTATCAGAAATGGATGTAGTCAAGCTAGGCAAGAAGAATTAGGGTCTTTGAGGTAATGATACAGTATTCTCCTAAAAGACATACCTGGAAGAGGGAGAGAAATTACAGTGAGCAGGATGCTGAAGTCAATGTTAAAGCATAGTTTTTAAATGTTTTTAAAGCAAGTGTCCCAGAATTTCGGGTAAGATTACACAGAATAGATTTCTGCTCAGTGAGTTCAAGCCCTCTATTCCCCAAAAAGTCATCACAATAGTACACAGGAGAAAGCTGACAGGTATAGATGTCTTCTAGAAGATTCTTACCATACACATAAGTTATTTATGACAGATGGAGACGTGTCTCACCAGCAAGTACCAGCCTCTGAAAACCTGTAGAAGAGGGAAATAATACATGTTGTTGTCCTTTTCCTGTAAATACAAAGTGACTGTTGAGCAACATGTAGTATTGCCATTATATCACTTCATAATACATGCCTTCTATTAACAAGATTTTCCCTTTTCAGATATTTTTTCTGACTTGTTAATAATTATAAATATCAGTATATAGATTCAAGTCTGTAAATCAGTTCAAACATTGCATTTTGTATTTGATGTACTTATATGTCTGGGTTTTTTATTTGTTTCTTTTATATCTTTTGTTTCATGTCTATCTAGGAAACAAGCAGTACTCTATCTGGTGCAAGTACTATACAATTTTCACTTTGAGATAGAATAAAGAAGTGAAAAAATGAAATTAGCACAGCAATACTGAAGTGTGGAACTAGGCAGGAGTTCTAGATGCAAAAGTGTTGTTTGGAACTACGGTTATGAAAAGCAGAAAATGGTGATTGGCCTGTTCCACCAGCTGCTATATTTTACCTTATTTATTTCTGGTGGCTTCATAATGTAAAATTATCTCTCCTCCCGAATGAACGGTTACTTTTGGTGTGGTACTGACCCCTCGGTCACCACTGATCTCACCATGTGTTCAGGAAGCTGACAGAACCCTGTGAAAGCTGTTACAGACTTTTCAACAGTAAGGGAAAACTGTCCTGTTCTTCTCTGGCACAGCACTGGCCACAACCACTGCTCTGTACCACCTCTAAAAATAATTCCCATCAAACAGTGCATTGATATGCCAAGACTTTGAAAGAAAACCTCTTTAAGCATTAAAGCGATGACACTGAAAAATATACCAATTCTCCTTTGAAGACATTGGTTGTACAAATGCATCTTTATATCAGAGAAGTTATAAAAGGGATTTTAATTTTTCTCTGTAAATATATCAGTAAAATTTTTTAAATATCTCAATAAAGCTTTAGAGAGGCAGACATTTGTGTCATATTCCAATTAATGCCATTGGAGGTTTGGGATTTTACTTTGAGAGGTTTTATTGTGGTTTTGTTTGTTTTGTTTTGGGGACTTGTTGTTTGTTTTTTGGGGGGTTGTTGTTGTTTTTTAATTATTTGCAAGGTTTTGTGCATGAGTCTAAGGCAATTTGCTACAGCAGTGAGAATTATACCGGTAGTTTTCTGTCATCCTCCTGAGAGTAGTGAACTTACACTTATACACTACCATTTCTGCATGCCCTAGAGGTGACTGTAACCTTTTATTGATCAGCTGATTGAAGATAAATGACAGAGATGCTGGTACTGCAGTTTACATCATTAACATGGTCAGTAAAGCATGAATTGTTCAATAAGGAGTTTATCTTTTTTTCATTTTACACTGCTCTTTTATCATTTTTATGATAGAGAGCAAATTTTCAGACACTAACCAGGCAGATGAACTTTAAAGATCAGATATGTGTGTGTGGTAGTTGTCAGAACTAAGTGAAATCTGATAGTTTAAAGATATTTAATAAATGTCTTTCACATGAAGAAAATAAAGTTCAATGTTCATTTTTCTTACTCTGTTTCTTTTTCAGTTTCCTTTTGCCTCATACTTAATGGATGCTGTACAGGAAAAATTGAATGAGAAGAAGAAATTGGTAGAAGAGTACAGTTCTCTCATGAAGCACACTCTATGATACTGTTAAGATTTATCTAATGTGTGACTAAATGTGACTAAAATGTGTGTTGTTTCCTCATGTCTTTCCTCTTCTCATAAACTGTCAATATGCATGTTCAATACATACACAGAAACCATGAACTAATTAATTGTTGGACAAGAGGAATTAATTAAATTCCTATTAGAAAGCAGGGTGGTATTTGATTCCTGAAGAGAAAAATTGCTAAAAATCAATGCAAAGTTCAAAATCATTTTCCTTTAGATGTACTGGCAGTGAACACATGTGCAGGCTTTGTAGAGAGAGGATGTCTTTGTTATGACTAATACACATCTGTACAATTTTGAAAGAACAAAAAGCAGCTGATTGAAAGCTTTTGAAAGAACAAAAAGTAACACTGATTGTACTAATCACAACAGTAAAAGTAGGATTTACAGAGGAGCTGGGAATATCACTGGGATTTTGAGTACCTAATTTCTTTTAGCTTTTTGTAAAGCCCAGCTTTATTATATATGCTACATAAAAAGATGCACTTTTGTGTTGGAAAAAATTGAATGGCTGTAGAATATAAGTACTCTGTGTGTAGTAATACAGGAAAAGCTGTATTTACTTCTGAGTATATTGGAGCATAATATGTGCAATGTACTTTAAAAAATCAATAAAATAAAGTTTTTTCTGTTATGGCTTTTTTCATGACTAGGTCCAGTTCTTTGTCAGCTGCAAGCTCTCACTGGCCTTGGGAAAGTGGTGTAGAGTTTTAGTCAGTTTATTCTACCAAGATTTCTGTGTCAGTACTAACAAATAATTGCTGCTTCTTCACATTTTTGATCTTAGGGTTTGTATTCCTCTGGACCAGTCCACCTGAAAAAAGAAAAAAAAAAAAGCCAAGACACAAGTTTATTAATTCGTATGTTAATAATGTTTAGTTCTTATATATGTCTTGTTGTTTGTGGATGTCAAGTTGGTTTACAACAGATATCATTATCCATGTTGGGTGGGGAATCAGAAGAAAGATCCAGTTGGACTAAGTTCACTTAACTGAAGCATGAAACAGAGATTTTCTGCATGTCAGTTAGTGCTTTTCCTAGGATGTAATGTTGTATGTTCTAATTTATGTAGTTCGCTATCTGGTGTCTCTGAGAAAAGGAAGATGTCTCTAAACTTCTGCTCAGTTGCACCTGGTGAACAGAGGGGCTTGAGAGAATTTTTATTGGAATTAGAGAAAGTCATGCAAACATTTTGCCTGCACCTGTAGATTAAGACTGGAAACTAGGCCTGTATTAAAAACACACCATCTTTAGGAATGATTGATCACCACCTTTTTCAATGCAAGAAATACGGGCCATCAAATGAAACTGTGTGAAGATATTTTCAAAGCAAGCAAAAGGAAGCCACTGGCAAATGAAACTGAGCTGTGGGAACTATTTCTCTCAGGGTTTTACAGAAGCTAAAAATTTACATGGGCTCCAATGCAAATAAAATAATGACAACAGAGATTAAGGAAGATAAATTCATCAAACATGTGGAAACCATTCTCTTATGTTTTTCAATAATTCCAGCAAAATGTATTTAAAAATAATTTCAACAAAACATCTTAGTGAAAGATCAAGCTTAGTGAAAAGAACTTCAGCAGGCCAAAGCTCTCTGAAAATTATCCCCATTTTCTTCACTTCCACATTCCCAAACACCCGCTGGTGCAAGTCTGATCTTAGTGCTGATCTTTAACACTTGATGATCTTTTGTCATAGTGAAAATGCAGGGAGCATCAGCTAATTCCCATAGAAAATATGTCTCAAAAAGAGGGAATTTTCCAGACTACTGACTTCTTTTCATAACTTAAACATCTTCCTTTACCATCCTTGCAAATTTCTGTGTCACCTGGGCAACTGGACAACTTTTCTTGGTGCCAGAGTAAACAAGAATCCTGCAGAACCAAAATTTTACCAACTTCATCTGAAAGGAGAGAGCAAAACAAAATCCTTAAACCCAGCTGGAGACAGATTTATGCAAAAATGTTCCTGAAAGGATAACACTGCTAGTCTTTCTGCAAACTTTGCTGGAAAGTTTGTCAAATATCTTTGAAGATTTTTCTTCATCTTTTAAAGATATTTTAATGGTATTTTTATTCAAAAATTATTTTCTTCTGTAATTTGATATCCACAAATGAAAATGGGAGTACCGGTCAGCATTTTTAAGAGAAAAAAACCATGCAGTTTGAGAGACATTTGCAAGGATAACAAAAAGAATAGTGCTCCAAAGAAAGCAAATTTTTGCCTTTTGCTGTCAAAAATGTTGAATTCTGCCTTGCAGTGAACATACTTGTTTTTACGGCTTATTTGATCTTACTGCACCAGCAAAGAAGGAGATGGTCTCTGAAAAAATATTTAATACAGTAAAAGGATTACAATTAATTATTTTGGTTATGTTTTATGAATATTTAAAGAATCCCCTTACCCTAGAACCAAGCTCATTACACATGCATGTTGCACAGTGAAGAATTGACTCTGATTTGGGGAAAAGAATTAACTCAATGCTTCCAAGATGATATTGCTAACAAAGCTAAACATTAAATATGGTAAAGGCCGTGCTCTTTTGTACTAACTATGCCTAGGGACATCCAGAAAATACACTTAATATGGTTTTCTTTTGTTAAGGTAGTTTTCTCTCCTGGTGCTGCCTGATATGACCTCTAGATGGCAAACTTTCCCCAAAAATGGGCTCGGTGCTTGGCTCCCCGCAGCCCCCGAAATACTGCGTCAGACAGGCTGGTCCCTCGGGCAGCGAGAGCTGCCGTCTGTGCGTGTAAAATAAATGAGCTGATTACAATCAGTACGTACAGTGACACAAGGGTGAGGCCCTGAAATATGGCCATTTTTATATTTATACATAGATATAAATCTATATGGAAATATATATATATTTATAATGGGTATACGTATATATGTATGTAATGTAAATATATGTGTATATAAATTTATATACAAACACACGTGTGTGTATGTGTGTTTATGCACGCTTGCACTAAATATGAAATATGCAGAGTTGTACAGTGCTTCAAAGTTTGTTTAAATGTTTAAGCCTTTCAAAAACCTTTATGATGCTCTAGTAGGTCCACAGGAGGGTGTGAGAGACTGAAATGTTAATGGTTAAAGCCTCAAACAATTGGGTGTTTTGCTGTCGATGCTCATGGAAGCAACCTGCTCACAGGGGGTGTGAGCACCAGAGGATGACCGTGACAAATCAACCTTTTCTTTGCAAAAAGCTGGAGTTTGAGCTAGACAAGAGGCTGATCAGATCCTGCAAGGTGGGATAATGCTTTTAATTCTACCAGTGTTGTCCCTTACACAACTGGCTCAGTTGCAAACTCCCCTCCCTGCTCCTGCCAGGGAAAGATACTGGGACATTCACATTATTCAACCCTGATGATGGAGTGTAATTGGCTCTATTATGCTGATGTGAGAGAAAGTGTCATAAATAGTCCAAGACCCCCAAAATTCCCCCAGACTCATTTCTGAGGCCTTCCACCAGCGGAATGGGCATGATCCACAATGTTACAACAGGATTCAGAGTGTTGGATCAGACAGTGTAAAGGTCCCCATCTCAGGGGAAGTACCTGGGTGTTCCACCTGAACTTGAGTGTATATTAACCCACTGAACTTTGTGTTTCATGGTCTTTGCCCACCCCAGATTGATAAAGACTGTGACCATCACTTCAACCAATGGACATTGAAATTGTAACAATCAAGTCTCATTGCTGGATCCACAGGTGGTGATGTTATTCTACCATTATCCTTTCTTTATCTTTCGTTCTCTCTTTCTTCTCCTAACTTTCTCACAATATATTGTAAGCCAGACTGAAAAGTTCCAGCCAATGCCTTAGTAAGTGCCCTGTTGTGTCTGGATAGGTTGAAATTGGCTAACTATAAGTTTGCTGATTTCAAGTTTGTGAAGTGCCTTACTTACTTTGCTGCTGTTTTAAATTTTGCCACATACCACCTTCTATTTGAATGTTCCAAAGTTTGCCAGTAAAGGTTTGTTGTTCAGCCTTCTGAGGGTTTTTGTCGTTTCTCCTGCACATTGCACAGAGTGAATTAAAACCTGCCAAGGGGACCAGGGCATAACTGAGAGCCACAAAGATAATCTGAGCGCTGGAGTACCTTTCCTGTGAAGAAAGGCTAAGAGAGTTGGGGTGGTTCAGTGTAGAGAAGAGGAGGCTCTGGGAAAACGTTAGAGCAGCCTTCCAGTGCCTAAAGGGGGGCCTGCAAGAGGGCTGGACAGAAAGGGTGTGGAGTAGCAGGACAAAGGGGAATGGCTTTAAGCTGAGGGAGAATGTGTTTAGGTTAGATATTAGGAGGAAGTTCTTTACTGTGAGGGTAATGAGGCACTGGTACAGGTTGCCCAGAGAAGTTGTGAGTGCCCCATCCCTGGAATTGTTCAAGGCCAGGCTGCTCTGAGCAACCTTCCTCTACTGGAAGGCATCCCTGCCCGCAGCAGGGAGTTTGGAATGATCTTTAAGGACCCTTTCAACCCAAACTATTCTATGATTTTGTACTCTAAAATGTAAAAGTTAAAGCATTTGGCAATAGTCATTTCTCACAGTATGTTTCAGTAATGCCATCTGTTTAACCTACACAAATCCTAATTTACCTTGATAGGAATAAAGGTACGAGTCTTCCTAAATGTAGATCTTTTACAAAAGGGAGAGCCATTTTCTCCTGAGGATTCTCTGTTAGAGAAGGCAATGTGTGTATCTCCCCAAGTGCCTCTGGATTTCCACACTGTCTGAATGGGTTGCAATTTTCAGGGCTAGGTATTCTACCCGAGATTGAAGTGTGAGTCCCAATAGTCACAATAAAGAGAAGTTCAGGGAGAGATTTAAAACATCTCGAAGTACTCATGTAGCCATCATGTCATATCTCTTGTTTTTTGTATTCTTGAAAAGAAGAAATCTGTTAGAAGCATTATTTTTTCTCTGTAGCATCTATGTTCTCATACATACAGTAAGGATCTATTTTTGAGGTTTCCTGAGAGATTTGAGAACTCCTAGTGTGTAATTATTTGAAAAGTCTTGTTGTATAATAAATGATTATGCTGGAAGAGATCTGGGAACACTTCTTGACTTCTGCTATAATCACATGTTTAGAAATTAATTAATTTGTGTTGTTGGGTATGGTAAGTTTTTGGATTTTCAGGAATGCAGAAGGGCTATGGAGTCAGGAAGGTCTGTATTTTAATTCTGTCATTCCTTCAGCTAGGTTAATTCTCTTTTCTGTTTCATTTCTACAACTGAATTAATATCTAGCTAAGCTAGATATCAGAACAAGGAAAACAGAGGCTAATATCCATAGTTGTGTGCCATTGTACACAGTTTATGCATCACCATTGGATGGCTTCATGTGATTTAAAATGGGTATGTAACTAGTATGTGAAGGGAATTTAACTCCAAATGGGTCCAGAGCCAGGTAAGCAAAGGGCCCAGCCCTTCGCAGATATTGACTCAGTATTTTGGTTTTAAGGCCAAGATAACAACCCTTCTGAGATAAGTGGAGAAGTATTCACATCTTGCTCAGCTATATATAAGTCCAGCATTGTGTGAGGGTTACTTTACAGCATGTTTATCAGGCTGGGGAAATTTAAGGCTTCTGTCCTTGGGAAAGAATAAGCTTATCAGATTAAGAGCCTATTTGGAAATCTCTATCAGACAGTGTAAAGGAGAGGTTCAAGTGACTCTGACCTATTGAACCTATTGCAGAGCACAGATTTGACATTTTTCTGGTACAGGAAAACTCCTTTGGTAAAGGAATCACACAACACTATCTGTAATTCAACAAATCCTAGATTTTGAAGGATGACAGAGTTCCTTCATGATTGCCTGTTATGGAGAAAAACAGAAGTTGTAGCACAAAATACTTCAATTTGTATTTAAAAAGAATACTCAACCTGGGCTGAAGAAATTGTGTGATAGAGAACCTAGCAGAGTAGGCCTATGATCAAGAATTCTCACAGCTCAAGATTTCCCATTGAAATTTTCTAGACTCAGTTTCAAAGCCTGGTATTTATGACTGTCCGAAAAAACCCCTCCACGGTGGTGATCAAGACTGTGAGCTAGACAGAACTTATGGTGTGCATGAGGGGACAAGGGGCATGAGTGGACCTCAAGCCTTACAATGCATCTTTGATGTGTCTTTGCACATTGTTCTTTCTGCAGAAAAGCTTTAAAATATGTGTCGAGTAATAACCTGAGTATGTGATGATAATTATTGCAAAGGTAGTGCTGTTTCCTGATTCTGTTTGATCTTTCTCTAGTTATACATGCACAGACTACATTTACCCTCTTAGCTACAACTTTGGATTGGGAACTCATGTTGAACTGGTTTTTTCAAGGGATTAGCCTTTATTCTATTAGGATTTTTTTCTTCTGTTGATAACCACACATCAGAAATAACTGTAGCCAACAGGAGCTCTAACTATAGCTTATCAATGTGAAAATTGAGGTGTGAAGGTGTCAGTTGAAAATTTAATGATTTTTACACTAAAAATATTGATTTTTTTCCTATGATTTACCTTTTGTGAATGTAAATTGGAGAATAATATTGACCTTCTAGAAAAGCTTGAGTGACTGGTTAGTTGAATGCTTATTTATGTAACTCACTGTCTCTATTAAATTTAATTTGAGATGTTCATGTAGTGAAGCTGCTGATTCTGAATTTGTTTATCAAATTAGAACTTTTGACTTACAAAGAAAAGTAATACATGAAAAATTAAATCTGTTGTTGTATTAGAAGAATATCATATGCATCAGAACTTTACTGATTTGGGGAGTGCAATTCTGTGTTCCCCATACTGCCTACCCTTGAGCATCTGGCTCAAGACAGGAATTTCTCTTGTCAATTTCTGGGTTTTCATGCATTTTTTTCCCAGTTCAAAAAAACCTGTGAGGCTACTAGGTGGCACAAGCATGACATGATCTATTTCTGCAGAACTGTGGTGTCTAAAACAGAACAGTTTGATGTTCTGACCCAGATACTGTGAACTGGGGCTCACCCATTGCCCTCCCTGGGCCCTGAAATGTGCTTTCTCCAGAAGCACGGTCTCCTCCAGCACCTGGATCCAGGAGCTGTGAGAGCAGGCTGCTGACAGTCACACATTGAGTGACAGCCTGCAGTCATCAGGCAACTGAAGTGATGACTTGTGTCCAACATCAGCCCAGGAAAGCCAAACAAACATTTAGCAGGAGGCAGGACTGGAGACAAGAATTCCTGGGACATAACTCAGCCCAGGACTGGTGCCCCAGCCCAGGCTCAGGTGGACTTACAAACATAAGGTTGGGGTTGCTGGGTGAAGGTTTCTGGAAGAGCCCCATGGCTCTAACAGCACTTTTTATTGCTCTTCCTGCAGATATTCAGGAAAAGCAGGATTTCACTTCCCACTTCAGCCCATCAGGCTCCCTTGTGCTGCTTCTCTCTTAGATCTACTTTGATTCCTTGCTCTTTCTTGGCTCCTGCTCTCCTTCCAATCTGATTTTCCAAGCCTTCACAGGTATGATTACATGGCTGTGAAGCTAATGAATGTTTGTATGTTATTTTTGTGGTTATTGTTGCATTCATTTATTATTTTAGAAGTAATATAAATTTGATAAGAATGCCTGTGTAATGTTAGTCTGAACTAGAGCTCATTAAAAAAATTTAGTACAACAGTTCAACACTGACTGAAGATCATGATCTTTAAAGACAGTAAAATGAAATGCCATGATCTCTTCCTCATGGTGTGTCAGTTCAAAGGGAAAATTAGCAGTGATAGTTCTTTAAACATTTTGCCAATGAAATTCTCTCCTTCAGAGGAAGCTTTTAGTGGGGCTCCCTATGCAAGGAAATGGCCACAGAGTTAAGTTGTCAGTCTTCTAATAATGAGACAGCCATGTCCTCCAGATAATACAGTCTTCTCCTACAAATGATGAATGCACAGGAAGCGTGTTGTTTGCAACTGATATGAGCTGCCACTAAGACAAGTAGGAGTCAAATCATCTTTTCGTTTTTCAGGACACAGAATTTCTCAGATCACTGTGATCCTTTTCCTCTTCTATGTTTAGCATCTGCAACACTGTGATTGAATTTAAACATGAATGTTTCTACAAGATTTTAAAATAATTAAGTGGGTATATATATTGGACATATAATCTTGGTGCCATGATCTTGGAGAGGTAAATTAGGAACTGAAGTATTAAAGCATCAGAGATTGCTTTTTTAGGTAAATGACCTCGTGTCTAACACTGGATGGCACTGAAGTACACACTATGGAGCCAAGTAGGGTACAGGAAATGGCTAAGTTCCATTGCAAAGCTTCATTTTGCATGGAACTAACTGGATAAGGGGTTTTCATGGTATTAGCCTGTCCCAAAATAGTATCTCTTTAAGGTGCTGTGCAAAGAGGATTTATAAGTCATCTGTGAGGTCTGATTCAGAATTAATCCTGGCATTATGACAAAAACTTAGCAGATACTTAATATAGAGATAATTTAAAAATTTATATTGAGACTTCAAGGCAGAGTCCAGACTCTGCCCTGATACACTGTGGGCCAAGTTTCTGTCTGGTTTCATGTGAAGCTGTCTCACATACTGATTGACATATGCTGTTTGCTGAGAGTTGAATACATGCCCTCTATTTAAGAGGGATACTTCAATGTTCATTATTATGAAGGATTTGCAGTGATGCAACCCAGACAAGGAAGGGAACTGAGCATGTGCTGAATTTTAAGCACACTAGAAGTCCTCTGGGAATTAAACAGCCTCTTGCTTCAGTGCTCACCATGTGAGAAGAATGAAGAACGAAGAATGATGCTGCAATGCAAGAATCAGGTGTCTGTCAAGGTTTCCTTCCTGCCTTCTCATATCTGCACCTACTGTGTATTATACAGAAGAAAAGTCTCAAAACATTCAATTTTGAAGAAATCATCTAGCCTGAATTTTAAGTTTTATATTTTTCTTACTCTTAGAATTTCTGTGTCTTCAGACGTCTTGTGTTTAGCAGAGCAATGAAAGGGCAGGATCCCTTCTATTTTGTACACATCAAAGACTTTGTCACGTTCCTTGTTGTTTGCTATGACACAGAGGCCATCTTCAGGAGTTGGGCTGATTCCTTCATGTAACTCCCTTTAAAAAAAAACTGTAATATTTCCTGATGTTGTAAGGAATACAAGTAATTTCCTTGTTTCATTATTCTTTTTGAAACCATAATGATTCATTTCTAGTCTTGTCCTTAATTGTGTGCCATTAGTTTTGATGCTTGTACTGCCTTGGAATATGATCCTATATTTTGTCAGGGATACACAAAGTATCAGAGACTGCTCAATTAATTAAAAAAAATCCTTTTCCTCAAACAGTAAGCATAGCCCAGTAATAATATTAAGAATATAATTTTTATAGCAATCCTTACCTGAATGTGGTCTCCCAGGTTCCTGTATATGCAGAGTTTATTTTTCAACAACTTTCCAGTGGCATCCAAAACACCTTCTTAGTTATGACTTTGAACTAGAGGATGTTCTCTGTTGCTGGCATAAACTAATCAAAGCCTAATTTTGACACCTTTGTCCACATATTGCTGACATCAGCAAGTTTTTATCTTGTTTGTTGGAGACTGGCACATGGCAGCAGCATCTGGAACCATTCTAACATCAGCATCTAGCTAGTAATTAATATTTAAACTCAATTATTAAAGCCAACACACAGATGTGAAGTAGTAGAAGATCTAGTAGTATTTATGTCTTACACCCAAAAGCTGAAATTTGGGGACAGGACTACTGTGTCCACACAGAGGTAAGGAATGAGTCAGTCATGGTCCAAGACAGAGATAAAAACCAGAGCTGTGTTTTCCAGTGCTGCGCCACACTGATCACAGACCATCGTAAGATAAGACAGCCCGTGGAGCTCCTGTTTCTGATGGGCACCTACGCTGCTTTTGCTACATTTCAATTCTCCTGTCATGCTGCATTGTTGCAGTCTCCTGTGCTGGTAGGTTGTACCTTAGATACCTCACCCAGAAGACTAGAGATTCTGTTCTGAATCTCTGATCAAAGAAATGGGAGTCTGTGCAGATACTGTGATAAGGGGGGGAAAACTTAGAAGCACTTTTTAGTAGTTAAGAATTTGTTTCTTACAAAAGGTTCCAAGAAAAAAGCACACTGATATAGAACATGTTTTTTAAAAAAGATATGTTTAAATAATTCATAAAGTGACATGCAAACATAACATAATTTTTAGATTATCTAGTAATAAATTCTAACATCAATGACTCATTCCTTCACTTCCTATTCCCTCAAAACTTTTTCAAAGATTTTGTGACAGGGACAACTAATGGCTATTTACTTTTAATCTCTATTCTTCTGAAACCTGCTGACTGAAAAAAAGTAGTGACTCATTGTTCTTGTGTGTGATTCCTTCTTGCATAACATTTTGTTGACAGTGTGTGAAATGTCACATACATAAACCAAAATATGTATGCCCCTCACTATGGCCTGTAGTTTGAAGTCATAAATCCTGAAACACTGCTAAAAATTAGTGACTTTCCAATGAGTGAATGAAAAGTGTCTCCCCTTTTCATCAGCTGCTGATGTCCCTAAATAAACAATTGCTTGGGTCTAAAAGGAGGTGGAGATGGATAGAAAAACAAGCCTTCTTTCTTGTGAAATATCCTATGGCACTTACCTTCCAGGGGTTACTCAGAAGTCTATCAAACTAGGGAGAAAAAAAAAATAAATCAATTGTAACATGTCTATAGATTGTCCCACAAAATAATCCTGATCGAGGCTCATGAAATTTTCAGTAGAGTTCAACCCTGAGAAGCCTTAAATTTTTTCTGACATTGGAGTGGTTTATATATCATTTTTATTGACTTAATGAAATATACATGTGTACATTCTGCCTTGCCTGCCCTTGACTCTTCCTAATGAGCTCATATTTTTGTAGCCTTCATTTGCCATAACAACCACCTTAAAGCAAAAGGAACAACATAAATAATTTGCTAACTACTGGGAGTTAAACTTGGTATTAAGATGTATTCTAGGTATTATATATATTCTTGGCTTTGTACAGTTTCTCATTCAAGCTATCTGTCTGTCCTAACTCTGCTTATGAAAAAATCAGATTTCATTGATAAAAGAATCTTAGATAAAATTATTTGACCACAATTATGCTGATCATCTCATTATTTACTATTTACTAGTATTTATATGAAAATTTTATAACCCACTGTAAGACCAAAAAAACAATCAGCAAGAAGAGGCAGGTTTTAATGAAGAGTAGGACTAAGCTTTAGGTGTTCATTCCTAATCAAACTCAAGTCACAGGATAAATGACTGAGTTCATTTTGAATATCGAATAACACTGAAGTCTTTGAATTTAGGGAACAGTTTATGACCCAAAAGTAACAGTGTATACCTTGCTGGTTGTTCAGCCTACATATTAGTTTCATTTACACCATGTTTTTGATACCAGTGATACCAGAAGGGGAAAGTGCAAAGAACAGAATTAATTTATTTGAATTCTGATGGTATTGGTACATCAGGGTAAACTCATCGCTGTATTTTATTTGCCTTCTTCACCATACTTTCTGTTTTGCTGTGCCCCCAGTGTCTGAAGCATAAGTGCCACAATTGCACAGCCTTATTCCATTGGCAGAACTCACATGAGCACATATATGTACAGTGAACATGCTTTGCTGATATTTATAGACTTATGAATTTTATTCCTTGGTTGGTTTCCTTGGCTAGTGAGAATTGAGAAAGAAAGAAGAAGGAAGATGAAATTACAGCATTTGATCTTCCCAAGTCACTGCTAAACATGATGGGGCCCTGCTTTCCTGGAGATGGCTGGACACCTCCCTGCCCATGGGAAGTGGTGATTGAATTCCTTGTTTTGATTTGGTCATGTGCACAGCTTTTGCTTTACCTATTAAACTGCCTTTATCTCAATCCATGGGTTTTCTCACTGTTACTCTTCTGATTCTGTTCCTCATCCCCCCAGGGTGGTAGTGAGTGAGCAGCAGCTTGGGACTCAGCTGCCCACCAGGGTTAAACTTGGCACCTGTCTTCTTCAGATATTGTTTCCTGTCATAGTGGATGCTCAGGGTGCTGTGAATTCTTGTGCAGCTATATTACAGACTCTGACTTCCTGTCCCTGACAATCTCTTACTGTTCTGTCAGAAATTCACTGTGTTCTCCCCACCTCACCTGATCTGTGGTATCTCTGATCTTGTCCCAGAATCTGCTCTTGATCTGCTCTCTCAATAGGTGTTCAGTCCTTCAAAACCATAAGACCGTTTCTTTTTCAGTGAGGTGAGCCACATGCTCTTTTTTGCTCTTTCCTTAAAATAGAGCTACTTTCTTACATTTCACTTTTTGTATGGAGTGCTATTCTCTCTGGTTTCATAGAATTCAGTTACCATTACCCAACAACTAAAAGGCATTTAATTTATCATGTGCTTCAAACCCAAATATCATCCTGTATTCTGCTTGCAAAGTGAGTTTTTGTTTAAAATTTTTCCAATACCCATGTCTGTGGCCCCAAAGTCTATACTCATCTGTACAGGTTTTTAACTGTATGTGGGGTTTTAGCAGCTCAATCTTTCCTATTATGGTTTCTTTCCTCTGTAAGAGATGACCAGGCTCTGTGGTTTTACAATCTCCCTAAACCAACAGAATGACTGGCTGCTATTAGTCTCACCATTACTCCCTTATTTGGCTGCACATCCTGCTGCTGTCTATGGGCTGGTGCTAGCAGCTGTCTAGATAAATAAAAACCCAACCTTTTTTCTTTCCTTTAGCTACTTTTCACCTATGTCAGTTTCCTAATCCAGACTGCTGTAGAGAGGCACAAATCCAGCCTGTCATAGCATGGAGGAGAAAGGAGGGAAGGCAGAAAATCTACAGGCAGAAAGACCATAGGAGGAGGAAGAAGTGGCAGAAACTTTATCCTTATGTCTTAATCTTTCTTCTGGAAATCTATTCCCCTTGGGTTCACCTTGTATAGCAAGATGCCCCATCCAGACTCGGATGTAATATTGAGGTTTTAAATTCAGGGTCTCCTGTGTGGCAAGAATGAGGATATGGGCCAGATTCTTTTGACAACCAACAGATGTAAAATTCCTATTGATTTAAATATAATAAATATTTCACTTCGGGCAACACGGAAATCAAAGTTGCTCTTGTTGGTTGTTGTGTGCATAACATCTTTCCATCTTTTTAAGCACGTTTAGATTGCTAGGGTAGGAGAAAATCCTGAAAGCAGAATTAGTGGGAACTTGTAGAAAATTAATTCATTTGTATATGACATGGACAAAGTAGTACAGGCAAACTGGATAGTCCCATTGTTACAATGCTGAGCATTATAGACTCAGCCCTCAGTTTAGCCTTTGGGTATATGGGTGGTTCCACCTCTGATTCTGACCTCGTGGCCATGTCCACACTGCAGATTTTGTAGGTCACCTCACAGCAGTGTAATGGCTGACTCTGGGTGGATATCAGGTGGCCTCTGAAGTTGCTCCATCACTGCCCCTCCTCAGCTGAACAGAAGAGAGGAAATACAATGAAAGTCTCATGGATTGGGATCAGGAAGGAGAAAGATCACTCATCAATTATTGTCACAGGCAAAACAGACTCAGCTCAGGGAAACTGATTTAATTTATTGTCAATGAAGTCCAAGTAGGAATAAAAACAAAACTTAAAACACTTTTACCCCATCCCTCTCTTCTTCCCAGGCTCAACTTATCTCCAGTTTTTCTCTACCTCCTCCCCAGCAGCAGCACAGGTGCTCTGCAGATGGAGGGTGCAGTTAGTTCAAAACTCATCTGTACTGCTCCTTCCTCCTCAGTCTCTTCCCTTGCTCCAGTGTGGTGTCCTTCCCATGGGAGACATGAACTCTATGAACTTCTCCAAAATGGATCTTTATCACAGGCTGCAGTTCCTCACTCAGTGTGTGTCCCTCATGGTTTGGCATCCTTCAGGAACAGGCTGCTCCAGCGTGGGTTCCCTGCAGGGTCAACACCCCTGCCAGCAAACCTGCTCCAGCTTGGGCTCCTTTCCATGGGATCACAGCTTTGTTTGGGCATCTGCCTCCTCTGGAGTGAGATTTTCCATGGGCTGTATCTGGGGATCTCCTCCACCCTGGACCAACATGGGCTGCAGGGGCACAGCTGCCTCATCATGGTCTGCACTAAGGGCTGCAGGGGAATCTCAGCTCCAGTGCCTGGAGCACCTCCTCCCCTTTTCTCCACTGATTTTGGTGTCTGCAGGGCTGCTTCTCTCATATGCTCTTGCTCCTCTCTCCAGCTGCAGTTGCTGTTGCACAGTTTTATTTCACTCCCTGCCCTGCTCCCCCTCACCCCAGTTCTTAAACAAGTTATCCCAGAGGTGCTGCCACTGTCACCAGTGGGCTGTCACTGGCTCTGCCAGACTTAGGGACAGGTGCTGGCAGCTTCTCAAAAAGTCGCCCCCTGTGAACCCCTCACAACCAAACCTTGCCATGCAAACCCAAGACAAATGGAAAATGTTTAGCAGGAGCATCAGAAAACATTTCATGTGTCTTCTGCAAATGTGCCATCCTACAGAAATGCCCTGTGAGGTCCTAATTCACAAAAGAACAAATCAGCCATAAATTCAATAGGAAAACTGTTGTCTCCAGGAAGTTTTGTATTAAGTAGCACCAAAAGTGCAGTTTCAGTAAGTGCTTAAAATAGTGTCTGCATCATCTCATTAAAAAACAAAGCAAAACAAAACAAAACAAATGCAAGAACAAAAAAAAAAACCCTAACAATAACCAAACAAACAAAAAGCCCCAAACAAACAAAAATCTGCAACCAAACAAAACTCCCAAACAAACAAAAAACCTCAAACAAAAAAAAAGTCCCAAGCAAACAAAACCCCAAACAAAAAAAAAAGCCCAAACAAAAACCCCAAACAAACAAAAAACCCACCAAAAAAAAAAGAAAAAAACAACAAAAAACAAAACCCCACTTTAGTTAGAGCAATGTTAAAAAGTACTTTGTGACTTAAAGGTACTACAGAGTTCCAAAATGTTTTACTCTACCAGAACAAAAAAAAATTGTTTGTATCTGAAGAAATTTTCTTCCTTTCAGATCAGTTTTCAAAACACCCAAGTAGTAGTGCATCTGCTTGGTTTTCTTTTTTCCTGGAGAAAGATATTGGAGTACCAGGGATGTATGACGAGTTCACACCCTTCACCATAAAGATCATGACACAAAGGAGTGTGCCTTTAGGTTAGCTAATAATGTTGTAACTGCTCTTCACTCAGCCAGCTGTTTTAATTTGAAATATGAACACAGGTTCTATACTACTGCAGAATCTGTAAATATATAGGGAATAGAAATTAGGGAAAACTAATCTTCCTATAATGGTTTAAGAAGGGAAATCCAAGTGTTTTCTGTCTCTATTTCCATCTGAAAAGCAAAGATGCTTATCCATTAATAACTAGATCATAAAGGATTCAAAGCTGGCAAAGGATTTTTCTGTTGTTCTCAGTTTTCTGTCTGGAAGGAGATTATGATCACTGCATTAATCAAAGAGGAGACACTTTGGAAACCATCCTATAATTCTGTCTTCTGGTTGAAAATTACTCACTTTTACAGAGATAACATGCTATTTCTTGTATTAAGGAACCATTTTTACTCAAAATCTCTCACTAATCTTTCTCTCATCCAAAAGTAAGGCAATGTGTGAATTTCCTTATATCTGAAGTCTCTCCATACACTGGCTTTTATATTTAGCATAAAAAAAAATCTTGATAATCATACATGAAAATTTTACTTATAGGATGAATGAGACCAGACACCACAGTAATCCACTTCTTTTAGATGATGATGTGTTTGGTGTCACTAATCCCTCTGCTTTATTTCTCAAGGAACCCAAAAATACAGGCCATTGTTTTTAAGAAGTTTGTTTGATGACTTGGACATTCATTTTTATCGTTTCCTTTCTATCTACCATGAGAAAGAATGGTATCATCCCAGGTACAGGTAATTTCCTACTGCATCCTTGTGACTGAAGGGAAAGCAACAGAAAAATAAAAGATGGCATACAGATGAAGTAAAATCTATAAATTGGAGAGCAAAACAGCTGTCAAGAGGAATAAAGACAAAAGTGTAACAATGCACCAAAAAGATAAAATATGCAGGGAAAGAATGGTTATGAAAGAACAAGGAGAAAAAAACAGTAAGAAAATAGTTTAGTGAATGAGGGTCAGGAGGAAATACACAAGGGAAAACATATTTCATGGTTGTGAATTTGTCAATGACTGCTTTGAAAATGCCTGTGAAAGACTGATCCTTGAATGATTAATACAAGTTGGGTATCTGATATGATGTACATTTTTAGCCTCTTTGTACAGTGGCATAACTGAAACGACCTAAACATGTGATAAAAGTAATGTTAAAAATAACGTTAAAAAATACAGAGATTACACAGAATAGGAATTGGGAAGATGTGGATTTGAGGCTTTTTGTAAGTACTCCATGGAAAAACAATTGTGTTTGGTCTTTTCCCATATGCTATGAATAACTTCTGACAGCTCGATGTTGAGATTTTGGAAGTGATCTAAAATAAGGGTTTGTTAATAGCTGTTAGAATGAAGCTGCAAAATTTTTAGCCTAATATTCTTTGAGCACAGGATTGCAATATACAGTTCAGTACTTATTTCCCTGCAGCAGTTATTCCATACTGCTTTTGGCTTTCTAAACATGTCTACTAATTGTGGTGATATGAGAGTCTAATGCACTAAGATTTTTTTTACTGTTAATGCTAAGCCACTGACCTTAAGCAGCTTGAACTGAAGATATTTATAGTTTGGCACTGTCTGAAGTCTTGGATGTTGAATGGGAAAGCCGTAAGTGCTTCCTTCAGTTGTTCATTTCTGACTGTCAGCTCAGACTCTTGGCATTCCATCAACATGTGGGAGCAGGTGGCTTGTTTTGTCTTGTATTCACTAATGCTGCTGAAGTATTTAAAATTACATTAGTGAGAATAGTCTGACGACAGCACTGTGCTACGTGACCCGTGATCCAGGGTCGGTTTCCAGTTTTAAAGCATTATGGCAGAGGCAAGTGCAGGGCAGTACCACTTTGAGCAGTTCTGGAAACCCTAGGGGGCTCTAAAAGACCAAACAACAGATGGAAAGGCGCATTTAAGCGCTTCTCTTTATAGCCGGCCTAAGGCAAATCTTTTTGTTCTTTGCCATTGTTCTTCTTCAAAAGAAAAAAATGAAGAATTTGTTTTTAATGCTTGGATGAATTTATTGCAGAACCTGCAGGATTTGCCTTTTTGTTTTCGGTTTGGTTTGGTTTTGATATTTGGTTTTTTAAATTTAACTTCATGAAGCCAAATTAGATGTTATTAGATAAAAGTGATTCCGCACAGCTTCTCTCTCCTCTACAGCAGGTCTGACTTTCTCACTAATCTTAAACTTCAGTTTGCAAATGGAACTGTGCACAAAATGAGGTTCTTAAAATGGATGTTACTTTTAATATGGATGTTTAATTTAAGAAGTATAGACCGAGAAGTAGTAGAAGCAGTGTTCAGGGCAGAACGTCAGTAACACATTTTAGTAAATGTGCTGAGCAAGGACTGCATCCCTGAAAGTTTAAAATCAATTTTAGAAGGTTCTTCAAGTCTGCAGGGAAACATACTCCCTTATATTGGATGTCCAGACTGGCATACATAGAAAATGAAGCCTTCTGCACAAAGTTATGGACACTTTAAGTTTACCAAAACCCTGCCTGATTTTCTCAATGTTATGCTTTGTTCTAACAACTTACCTATAAAACATAGTCTGTGTGCATTTTGACAAAATATTATAGACACTTTATTAAATAGTGTCCACTTTCACTGTTTGCATACACATCTTATGGAAGTCTCATTGGAACTTCAGCTAAGCATGCCTCTGTTTGTTGAAATGGGAGGGGAGATACCTTCCGTGCTGACCAGATCTCTCTTTCCTCATCTTAGTTTACCTTCCTCACTCCTAACACGTAATACTTCCTCTAGAAAATATTTTCAAAAAATTTCCTGGCAAAATCATTATTTAAGAATGCTGAATGTTTATACCAGCATGTTTTTTATTGATTTTGAGGTATTGTTTTGGCAGCTTCAAAAAACCTCAGTGTTAATTGCTGCTATATTTAAAAGACAAATTGACTGATTGCAGTGAATGTGGCATTGCTGGCAAAGAGGTTATGTTGCAAACATAACAAACCCACAAATGATCTTCTTTTCAAGCCATGAGGAAAAGACATGAACAGAAAGAGATTTTTGCTTCCAAAAGTATTGTAAATTTTTAAGTTATTGCCTTATTTCAAGCTTTTTGTTCTAGAAAGCATCTTTCAAGACTCACCCCTCTAAATTTACTACTCGTCAAAAAATAAAGGTCACTTACAAGTTAAAAAACATCAAACAAGTGCGTTTTTCTACAAGAAGCTGCAGTCTTCAAATGGTAAATTATGAAGAGTATCTGAAATAGATGCAAACTAAAAAAAAAGAAATAACTATTAATGAAAAAGGGAGAGGAAATTTCAGATTACAAGGATTCTCCAAATATTATAAACTAGGCAACTCAAATAAAAAGGCTTCTGTCTCTATTTCTATAATTAGTTCTTCAGTCTCTCTTTTTCCCCTCCATCATTTTGAGGTTTTCAGGCTATTTTTGTAATGAATTAAATAATCTCTTCATGGCAGTTTCCAGAGTCTCTCTAGGGAAAAAATAGCACTGGGAAAATCCTGTGGACTTATCAGGTAAGCTGTGAATTCTGTGTCTTGAAAACCTAACATTATCTGCTGTGGGAGTGTCAATGACTGGTTTAATTATACAGCCTTCAGTTAGTAAGACGTGGAAATATTTGTCTATATCTGTTATCTATATCTGTCTATATCCTGTTGTGAAAACCTGTCTCCTGCATATATTTTGTATTTTCAATACAATAAACAAATGTACTTTTCTCCCTCTGCCCATGCAGTCTTCTCTTCTACCCTGTCCCCAGCAATATTATTGCCATCTAATTTTAGGCATTTACTTACTAAAAGAGTCCACATCTAAGGTGACAATCTGGTTATCTTTTAGAGACCATTGACAGAATGGAAGGCAATCGCGTCATCTGAAAACAGACAGATGAGTCAGCTAACTTCTGCTTTAAAAGTAGATCTATCTCTTGGGTAATTAAATATAGAGATACAGAGGTAGCTTAGACGAACCCTCAGTGAGTTTGCAGGTGATGCCAAGCTGAAAGATGTCATGCAGATGCACAGTAAGAGGCTTGAGAGATGAGCCTGTGTGAACCTCATGAAGTTCAACAAGGACAAGTGTAAGAAACTGAACTTGGTATGTGGCAAACCCAAACACGAATTAAGACTGGGAAATGAAGGGATTGAGAGAAGCCCTGCAGAGAAGGATTTGGGGTATTGATGGACACAAAACTGCGTATGAACTCAGTCAATGAGCATTCACAGCGTGTTCAAGGCTGCATCCAAAACAGCACGGCCAGAAGGGAGATGGAGGGGACTCTGCCCTCTGCTCTGCTCTGGGGACACTCCACCTGGAGCAGCCTCCTCATTCAGCTCTGGAGCCTCTGGCAGAAAAGGACACGGATCTGTTGGGGAGCATAGACAGCAGAGCCACCAAACTGACCAGAGGACTGGAACACCTCTCCTATGACAAAAGGCTGAGAGAGTTGGGGTTATTCAGCCCAGAGAACAGAAGGCTCCATGGAGACCTTACAGCAATTTCCAGTTCCTGAAGGGGGCTCACAAGAGAGCTGGGGGGAACGTTTGACAAGGGCATGTAGTGATAGAACAAGGAGGAATGGTTAGTATAGATTAGATGTTATGGAGAAATTCTTTACTGTGAGGGTGGTGAGGCACCGACACAGGTTTCCCAGAGAAGAGGTGGATGCTCACCCTGGCTGGCAGTGTTCAGGTTGCTGGGTGAGGCTCTGAGCGACCTGATCTAGGGAAAGGTGTCCCTGGCCATGGCAAGGAGTTTGGAACAAGATGATCTTTAAGGTTCTTTCCAACCCATTCTATGATTCTGTGTCTCTTCTGTATATATCTAAAGCTGGGTGAGAAGAGTATTTTTACTCAATATTTACTTTTATTTTTCTTGATTTCAATGCAATTTGCTTACAGGAATTGAGAAAGTTAATTTTGTTCAAAGTTCATTTTGTTCCACCTTAGGGATCTCCATAGCCTCCTATACTGCAGCACTTTCATGTAAATCAGAGCTGTACTAACAATATAATATAGATTTAGCTTTGTGACATCACATTTGAACACACAGTGAAGGAAAGCTACTTCCACTGGAAAAACTTGGAAGATGCTTATAAATTTGCTAAATACTGTGCACCAATGAGTTGTAAAAGACTCTTTTTTGCCTAACTTTTTTTTTTTTTTTGGGTGCAAGGAGCGGTGGTTCAAATATTGCACATATGACTACAAAAGATCAGAGAAATGGGATTATGGCATGTGGGGAAAAATGCATGATTTTCAAATTACAGGTGGAAGTGGTTGTGAATCCCTGCAGTAGCTGGGTATTAAAACTCTGGCATAAGCATATCCATGAGAACTAGCTAATTTCTGTATTGTACTCAAAAGTAGCGCAATTGCACTGTGGGATAAAGGTGATTGTTGTGGGTGTATATGCTGGAGATAGAACAGGAAACAAAGCTTCTAACTTTTGGCTAAAATCTGGACAGGAGGGAATGAAATGAGTTAGGCAGTGCTTCAAACCATGTGTCACAGAATCCCAGAAATGATGTAATATTACAAAGTATTGTCTAGGCAACACTGATGACCCCTGTAGGCTCTGCAGAAAAGGATGAGTTGAGGAGTTTACACAATGCTCAAGATTCATTCTTTTCTCATTGATAATCTGCTCCCCTTCTTGTGGGGCATTTACATTTATTGCATTTCTAAATGCTAAATGTCTAAAGACTGGTGCCTTTCTAAAAAAACTTTGTGTTCTGACAGGAATCTGCTGCCTGCTTTTATGATGCTCTGCCTTGCCTACAATGCAGTGCAAGCTTAGAAGCACACAGGAACTTCGCCCACTGCACCCTGCTTTTCCTTCTGAGGTTGCATTGAGTCCCTCATGCAGGTATAGAAAAGGTTATGAAAAAATAAAGCTTGATAATTCCACAACATTTTTGTGAGTTACTTTGTCACATTTTTGGGGAAAATTCCTGAAAGGCCCTGCAACAAAGAAGCAGGAGCTATGGAGAAGAGACAAGTAATCATTGTTTCTGCAGAGGAAGACCAGAACTGGTTTTTGGTTTTTTTATAGTCAGTGGAGTAGGGGGACTTGATTGTTATCTATTTTGTTTTTGTAGAAGCGGAAAAATTAATTCCTTTTTCTCTCTAGTTTAAGGCTTGAAGTTAGTCCAAACTGCAATTCCTAATCAACTAAAATAAGCCAATTTCATTAATTGTATGACTTCACTTTAGCCACTGGAGAGGCTTTGGCAGTCAATTCCTCACTTTCTGTACAAACCCTGTACTCAAGCCCAGACATAAAAATGATGGACAAAACTGGGATTCCTACATGGGAATTCTGAAAGTCCTTCTTGTGTAGGGAAGAAATGGAATATGAATCACCTTGATTACTGAGACAAGCGTGGTGGTTATTTAATTAACAGAAAAGAATCTACAAAGTAAAAACTGTGTGGGTGATGCCAAGCTGTGGCTTGGATGCTCTCCCTGTTTCAGCTTCTCTTATTCGGGGGATGGAAATGCAGGACTGGGCACCTGGCACATTCTATGCTCATATTAACTCTGGTGCTTGTACAGTAGCAAGCCTGGTGAACGTAGAACAGTCCACCTAACAAGGGCATGATGTATGCTGAATAATATTTCTTTCTTTCCAGCTTGAACTCAGTGCTGGAGAACTCAAGGCACATGTGTTTGTGATTGAGGTCCCTGGCTCAGTGCTTACCTGGGATTTGGTGCATGGTGCAGTACTTAGAATTATTAGGTGATAATTATTGAAAGGTTTTTAGTGAAGCTGTTAATACTTACATAACTAGTGAAAAGAAAAAAAAAAAACAAACAACATGAACTCAGAATGGAGGAAGAGGTATTTGGATGTTTTATTCACATAAACATCCAAAGTAACAAGTCAAAATCAAGATGTTCAAGGATCACCTTATTTTATCTGAAGCATTTGAGTGCACCAATCACTCTCGCATTATTTATTTTGTCCGTCACCTGGCCTTTTTGATCCATTCAAAAGTCTCAGAAATTATCTTTCTGCAATTAGGTCAAACCCAAGTTAATTTTCAGTTTGTGCAGCCACAGACTTGCTTTAGTGTCTTAGCATTATTCTTTCAGTAAGGACCACTGGGGATAGGTCGCAGGGTCCGTAAACTTTGTTGCTAATCACTGTCAAGGTGGAAGATAATTCCTCTTAGTACACCAAATAGGCACAAATGGGGTAGCCTCTAAACCCATGGACAGCAACATGAACAACTGGACACAGGATTTACAGGAACTGGATATTAAATAGTACACAAAGAACAGTTAGTGCCCAAACTTTACACAGATTTGTGGTAATTGAAACAAAAATATATGGGCAAGAAATTGTTATGACAGAGGTTAAGAGTTAATGGCACATCACTGAGCTAGAATTCAATGTTTCAGCGACTGCTGCAAACCTGGGAGATCTGTTTGTTCTTTAGAGCTCATATTCAAATATAATTTGTTATGAAACTTTGCTTGTTTCATGCTGACTGCACTGGTAATTTGAATCTTTGAATATTATTTGCACTGCAATGAAGTCCCTAAAAAAGGGTACATTGAAGGTTCTGAAGTTTCGTCTAGTATTTCCCTCACAGCACATCTCCCAGCATAACTTGTCTGTAATGTTTTGTCCTTACTAAACAACCTATGTTTCCACAAAAGAAAAGAAATTTGAAAAGTGAGCAGAATCAGAGAATCATAGAATGGTTTGGGATGGGAATGACCTTAAACATCACCTGGTTCTACATCCTCTGCCATGGGCAGGGACAGCTTCCACTAGACCAGGTTTCTCAGAGTCCCATCCAACCTGGCCTTGAACACCTCCAGGGATGGGGCATCCACCAGTGCCAGCACCTCACCACCCTCACAGTAAAGAATTTCTTTCTAATACCCAATCTAAGCCAACTCTCAGTTTGTAGTTATTCCCCCTAGTCCTGTCAGTGCACATTCTTGTGAACAGTTTCTCCATCTTTCCTGTAGGCTCCCTTCAGGTGCTGGAAGGCCACAATTAGGTCACCCCAAAGCCTTCTCTTCTCTGGGCTGAGCAGTGTCAATTCTCCCACTCTTCCCTCATACAAAAGCTGCTCCATCCCTCTAATCAGTTTGGTGGCCTCCTCTGGACTCTCTCCAACAGGTCCATGTCCCCCTGTGCTGGGACCCCAGAGCTGGATGCAGCACTGCAGGTGGGGTCTCACCGGAGCAGAGCAGAGGGGCAGAATCCCCTCCCTGGCCCTGCTGCCCACGCTGGTTTGGATGCAGCGCAGGACACGTTTGGCTTTCTGAACTGGGTCAGGTCCAGCCTCTCATCCCAAAGATCCAAGTCCTTCTGGGCAGGGCTGCTCTCCATCTACTCATCCCCAGCCTGTGTTGACACCAGGGGTTGCCCCAACCAAGGTCCAGCACCTTGCACTTGGTGTTGTTAAATCTTTTGAGATTCCCTTGGGTCCACTTGTCAAGCTTGTCCAGGTCCCTATGGATGGTGTTTCTAGTGTCCTAAGACATTTTTTTCAGGAAGTCAAGAAAAAATGGCCTATCACTGATTCTCAGGCCTAATAGTCTCAAGAGACAGAATTTTCTTTAGAAGGTATGCATTGGTTTGTGTCAGCTACTTGTGTATCATAATGAGAAAAAGACAGTAGGCTAAAAATATCTAAAGATTAAAATACTTTAAAACATCTCCACTGGGATTAAAAATAAAAGTAAATATGAAACAATCACTTAGGTACAACTGGAATTACAGCACAGAATTGAAAAACTGAGCAAGAATTTTTCAATGTGTGTATGTAATTGTGATCAGTTCTTACTCTGTACACTCTCTATCTGCACATATTATTATATATTTATTTCAGATAGCTTAATGTGGGCACGGTGATAGGTTTCATCTGTTTGGTTAATTACAGCTTCATTACATATAGGATTACAGTTGCTGCAGTGCTTTGTTTATGACAATCTTGCTGATATGGTATTGCAGGGAGATGCTTACCAACACAGAGATCAGAAGGAGCCACTCATTGATTTAATGAAGAAAAAATGATGCTTACTTTTTTGCTGTGCTCTGTTTCCTGGGAGCTGGGATGTGGCCATGCTGACATCTGTGCAGCTTAGTAGCTCATCATCTGTTTCAAGGAGGCAAGGGACAGAATATGAGCAATTTAGCCTAACTGTTCTCCTGATTAAAATTTTTGATTCAAAAATCTAAGTTAGCTGCACACCTAAGGTAGGCTTCTTGTTCTACTGTATGCACACAAACACATGCATATATGTGCATGCCTCTTGTCTGCACAAGAAACAACCTGAAGATGTCCAAAATACACTTTCAGGACTTCTGGCCTAGACACTGCATCACGTTTATAAGCAGAGCAATTGTATGAGGTGCTCCACACCTCTGAAATTGATCTAGGTTATTCTGTGCTGCTATGTGCCCTAGCTGTAAACTGGTGTTACATGTATTGGCCAAAGACTGTGTCTTGTCTGCAGGTATTTTTCTGATATTTCTTGGTTGTTATGATGAGTGGCTGCTGGTACAAAATGTAGCTAAAAACTGCTACTTAAAGAAATGAAGGTGGCTGAAAATTAATTCTAGATGTGATTCTTAAAGATCTATTTATTATCCAGTATTCAGTAAATGAGGGATCTACCTACTTATTCAACTTCCAGAAAAACCAGAATAAAAGGAGACTTGAACCTTGAAAAGAACCTGCCCATGCTCTCTCTTCATAACTAATGGAGCAATGAACAAAAAATTACTAGCTTACTGCTGGTGGTAAACCACAAAGACAAGATTCATGATTGCATTGTCCTGCATTTTTCAAGTATGTAATTATATTGGACAAGGCACAACATTCACACGGAGCAGCACGATTAATAGCAGAACACTGACTGGAAGTAAATAAGCATCTTTGGGAACAGACAGGACAGAACTCAGCTTATCAAAAGCATCCTGTCAGAAAAGGCTCTCATCAGCTAAGAGAAACAAAAAAATTATTGATAGTAAGGTATTATGGAAAGAACAGAGGCCTTGTTTTCTTTGGAACATGGGGACAAAACTCTGCCATGCTTTAATGAACAGTGTTTGAGAAAGTACACTATCAGAGTAATGGCATTGTGTCCAATTAAGCTTTCTGTACTTTTATAAAGAACAACTCTTGGACCTTGTAGGAAACCTCATTGGTTGACCATCTTTTAAGAAAGAAAACTGAAGTTGTAATTCATGAGCCTGGAAAGAGTTGATTTGGAAGACTGAATCTACCAAATCTGGATAATCCATGTTATGCCTGAAACACACAAAAATTCAGCTATTCAATCTCTAGCTACTGTGGTTGGAAGAGTAATAACACTTAACTGATAAGAACAATGTCGTTAATCCCTCTTTATTTTACCGGTTTGTGTGAAATGAAATTATATGGTTCCTGTAATTCAAACAAAAGGATATGGGTTATTGATATTTTTCTGTCCTGATTCCTTCCTTCGTAGATGTTTCTACCTTCTCTTGCTTGTAACTTATTGTATATGTCTTGTGTACATTTTTACCTTCAGCAGCTGAAAAAATATTTCCTAAACAATGAAGGAATCATGTTTTTCAGAGATAATACAATAACAGATTTTTTTGTGTTTGCATCCTTTATGTCTCACACTTACATGGCCATCTTGCACTCTTTTTAAAAATCACCATTGTTTTAATGTTCATGCAATTTTTCATTGTCTGCTGATTTTACACATCTTGGATTTAAATGTGTTTGCCAGCTGACCTGTAGTAGTGTAGCCCAGATTAGATTTCAAATAAGGGCTCTGATTTTTGGTTTCTGGCACAATTTCTGACTGAGCTACACAGTCCCTGATCAGTTGTGGGTGATTAACCAAACCTTCTGTGGAGCCTTTCCTATTCATAAAGGATGTTTATGTTTTTCTGTCTTGCACAAGTGTTGTGAAGATAATATCACCATATATTTCTTGTAAAATTATTGACATAGCACCATAGGGAACTTTGTAAATACCCAAATTCTTCCCCAGTGAAATATGAATGAATGCTCAAAGAATATTTTGGTATTTCGTTGGTGCTACCTTTTTGGAACAACTTTATTCATAATGCTGTTTGGCTTCTATTTTTGTTTGATTATATTCACATTTGGGTTTCCAATGTGAATTTATTACCCAAGTGCTGAACAGAGCGATTTGCTTCCACTGAAATTTCTGCAAGCATCTAGCATCCATGCCATCCTCTCCTGGAATTAGTTTTTTGCCTTCTCCAGATCAAACACTTTTTTGCCAATGTTTTAATTTTATTTCAGTAAGCAACTTTTCAAGGGGATTTTATTATGCTTTACACGCTTTTGTGCTGTTGAAATATTACCTACCTGATCTTTAAGAGAAAAATATCTAAAAATCTGTATCAACTAAAGTATCAAATTCTTGAAGACCTACTGAATAAGTGGAATATTTCCACTTATTTCCCTAAATGACTTGCAGAATGAGAATGCAGTTCTAAATGTGCAGATTCAACTGTATGTTATGTAAGAACTATAGTGATTTACAATCTAATGTGATAACAGTGCATGAAAGAAAAGGACTAGGATTGCATCTGCAAAGGTGTTTTTCCTTTCTGCATTTGATTATTTCTTGCAGTTCCAACAATGGAGACTTCCTTAAGTTACAGCTAGAATTATTTTCTTTCCAAAGAGGAACAAAAAGAAGTGCTTAGCCTATTACATTCACTCATTTCATAAATGGGGTTTGGACTTATGGGTATAGATCTCATAAATGCATACCAATATCTTAAAATCAGATGTGATACATTGTAGGCAAACATAATTTGTTATTGTTTGCTACAGTTCATTAAAACCAGAAGTCATCTCACTGAAGCTAATTTCAAAGCACTATTTAGATTCCTCCAGGAGAAGAAATCACAGATGACATGATAAACTAAAGAGCAGGAAATAAATTAATTTGTCTTTGTCCAAGAAGTGTCACCATTTAATTTACACAAAGGGCTTTAAGTCCATTGACACTGACACACATCGACAGTGTTTTAATAAAGATAGAACTTTCCACTCCTAGGAATATAGATATTCTAGAAGAAAAAGAAAAAAAAAAAAAAAAGAAAAAGAAAGGGAAAGAAGTGTGAGCAGATTTGGCTGTGAGAATATGCAGAGAGTAATATAAGTGAGTCAGGGCATTCAACTACTATTTGGGCTGATTTGTAGCCAGGCATCATTCTATCATTTCAATCACCAGGCAGTGGGAGCTGCAGGGGAATAATACCCTTGAAATCTCCAGCTCATCACCCAGCTACTGAATTTGGTGGACATTTATATGTCCATTTATTTATTATTTATTATTTATTTATATAATCTTCACATAAAATTTTTAGTGGACAGGAACATACTCTTTTGAAATAGCCAGCAAATGTTAGATCCTGAAATGCAACCACTGAGTTCCAGCTATTCAGTAACATAAAAGTATATCCTTAATTTTATAAAAATAATTTAAATTATGACATTTATAATTTTCATGAGTTTACATTCCAGTTCTCACTGTGTTTCCCGACTGAAATGCCCTTTCCCAAGCACTAGGTACAATGGGAGTTTTCTGTTAAAAGGACAATGGCTGGTACAAGAGACTCCCACGCTCTGCCTAGCATCTCCATATGGTCTGATTTTTCATCCTTTAAAACAATGTTAGTACTAGAGTGGATGGAAGTGTTTCTGTGCAGACTTGGGACTAGGCCAGAAAGCAGTGCCTCCTGCTTATGCTCAGGACGAGGCTGTTACCATCTCCCACTCTCCAGTGATGAGAGATATTCTTAACTTGCCATTCTTCACGATGAACAACCTTGCCTCCAAAAGCACTCACAGGATTGCATTTCAGATCCTTTTACTTCACTGCAAGTCACTTCCAAGAACTGCACTGTATCAGTGATCGGAGGCACTGCCCTGCCTCTGGATGCCCAGAGGCGCGGTATCGTCCCTTTCCCTGTACCTGGTAAGGCTGAGCTGGTATGTGCACCTCAAGAGTGCAGCACTGCAGCTTGCCTTGGTGCAACCAGCCTGTGTGCAGCACCATAGCAAGCCCTCACAGAGTTCATAAACAGCTTTAGGTTCTTCTGAAAATGCTGTCTAACTAGCTGGAGTGATGAGTGTTTGTTGTGATGGAATTAAACGCCAGTGGAGCATGGCTGCTTTTGAACAGCTGATGAGCTGTGAGCGTGCATCTCCGTTGTGCTAATTTGCAGCACACATATGCAGTGACTGGTTCAGCCTGCAGAGAAGGATCATTGTGTTTGGATCACATTGCTCATGTTGTTTAGGCTTTTGCTGGCAGAGCCTAATAATTGCTAATTACTGTTCTGCTAGTGTTTATAACACTGAACTGCTAAAGTGCATGACTTTTATCTGGGTTCTAGGCTTTTACTCTCTAGCCAGCCAACAGCCGCACCAGCAGGCTGGAACAGGCAAGCTTTAGAAGTGCTTTTCTATGCATCATTGACAATCTGACGGGAGAAGAAAACAGCACTTGTTGAGAGAATCACAATTAGCCGGGATTTCACTACCAACTGTGGTCCAGCGAGGCACGATCAGGCCCTAAGAAGCTGGCGTAGCTAGAAACGTTTTTCGCAGAAAGCTGGCCCACGTTGATATTCCCTCTGCTATTGTTTTCCTCTCTTGCCCTCATTACTGCTCCGCTAATTTCTTTTCGGGTTTATTTGGGCAGATCATGTCCGGCGGGGACGAGTATCCCGGTCCCTGCCGGGGAGGCTGCTGAGGCGAGGCCGAGGTCGGCGCAGGGCGGGGAGGACGGAGAAGCCCCACGCCTGTGACCCAGACCGACGCGGCGGGACGCGGGTGCCCACCGCGGGGCTCCGCACCGGACGAGGGGCTCGGGTCACAGTCCGGAGGCGCGTGTGCGAGCGCTGCCCGCCGAGCCTGGGGCGGGCGNCCCCTCGGCTCCGCTCCCCTCGGCTCGGCTCCGCACGGCTGCAGCGCGCTGCCCTCGCCATGTCGGTGGCCGGGCTGAAGAAGCAGTTCCACAAAGCCACGCAGGTACCGAGCCCTCTCCCGCGGCTGCGGCCGGCGTGTGCGTGGGCATGCACGGGTGTGCGCTGTGCGCGGTCGTGCGCGGGTCTCCATTCGAGTGAGTGCAGCGCGAGTGGGTTTGCGCGGATGCTGTGCCCGGTGGTGCCCGATGAATGAGCGTACGAGGGGCCGTGTGTCCGCACGGGTGTAGGCAGGGATGTGCGCGGTGCAGGGGAATGTGCAGGGGAGCGGTGGGTCTACAGGGGTCTCCATCTGCCAGGACTGGTGGGGCCGCCGCGCCTCCCCCGCCCGGCCCCGGCCGCGTTGCGGCAGCGGGCAGGGGCTCCCGGAGTGCGGGAGTAGCTCTGGGCTGCCCTGTCCTCCCCGCTTGGAGCCCGCGGGGGCAGCTGCTGGAGCAAATACCGCCGTGGGCTCGGACCTTCCATCCCGAATGATTTGTGCACTGTGTTTCCGTAGGCGTTGTTTTAGCCTGACTTTGGGAAAAGAGCAATAAACATGACCTTTTTGTTTTGTGGGTCTAGACTACGGCTGAAATCCGAGTAATGAGGTTTGGTTCTGTTGCTGTAGGCATGGTGTGATATTGCAGGAAGGTCAAGGTGAGTGTTTCACCAGTAGTTGAGTTGTTTCATAATATAGAATCTGTGTGTTACAGTCTGCAAGGGTAGAATTTCTGACTCAGTGTGCTTTGGGGCTAAATCTAAAATGGTTTCGTAGAAGTCAGAGGAATTGCTTAGAATCTAGAGATGTGACCCCAAGACCTGTGCAGTGTGCTTTTTTTTTTTTTTTTAAATTTCTTCTGGTTTATAACTAAATACAGAATCTCCAGTTGTTTCCTACTACTTGCCATTGCAGACATCTTCAGGTAGGAGTCTTGGTTACTGTAAGCAGTCTGTAGATGCAGACACACAAGATACATTCAGCTGTTGGACTTCTCAACACCCGTGTATTTCCCTTTCTCGTGCATCTCATGTCTTGTGCACTATGGGGAAGTGTTCCCTGAAAGAATGATCCTTAATCCAAATATTTGTCCAGATTCTGATTTTCTATACCTTGGAGTTTCACCAGTACACAGTGTAATTCTGAATGCAATGGGTTATGTCAAGTCCTGCCTGGGTGCATGCAGGCATTGAGTAACACTGTGTCTCACCTTTCATGCCACATTGTGCTGCATCATTGGTAAAATAAGCCTCACAAGAAGACGGCTGCACTCGAAACAGACGCCGCAAGAAGCAGGTAAGAGTGCCTGAGCCCATCCGGTAGCGCCCATCTGCTGCTGCTACTGTGTTGTTTCTTCCCCTGCTGTCTATGGTGCTGTGAGAAGCCCAGGAATCATCATTACTGCAATGAATTCTGGTACTAAAAATAAGAATTTCAGTGTCTGTGCAATCCATGTTTAAGAAGCAGGCAAGCTGAAGTTCACTTTTTGGTACTACAAGTCTCAGTTCTCCATTATTGTAAGTTAATGAGAAAGCATCTGCAGCAGCAGAGGTAAACATCTTTTTTTGAGGGAGCATGGTGTGAAAGGTCTGTGCATGCTGTTTTGTCCTTCAGATGACACTCTCACACTGATTGTCAGCAGTACTGTCATTTAGAAGGAAGGAAGGAAGAGTTTTAGCTGTCTGGAACCAAAATATTAAGTCTCTGATGCCATATTTAGCCGACATCTGACATCTGATGACCCAGGGATTTTTGTCCCCAGTCTTTACTTTTACAGTTTGTTTTCATGCAGGCCATGAAGACACATTCATGTATGAGAATGACTCACAAGTATGTTGAAGGCAGATCTGTTTGTTGTCTTGTTTGCATTATGAGTGAGAAATCCACAACATAGTTGTGCTGACCTTTCTGTAGGGAGTAATCCTTTAGCCTAGCGATTAAACTCCAGGTGAAATACAGATTGACATTGCTGGCATGAATGGAGCTTTCAAGACAGGACCAGACAAATAGGAAGTTTTAAAAATTCTAAATTACTGATTTGGTTCTTGCTCATGCTTATACATATGATGTGCTGTTTTAATGGAGTTCTAAGTCATATCAAGAACACACCTGGATTGTTTTATGCAAATATAAAAATGTATTTAATGTAAACAATGTAAACATTTTATTTAATGTCATTTATTGTTTTCTGACTTGTAAAATGTCAAACAGACCTGCATGAAGTACTGCCAGTTTAGAAGCCATGCTGAAGAACTTAATGCCTGTCAAATTTCATGGACCACATGCAACAGCAGTGAGTCACTGAAAACCAGGAGGATATTTTGCACTTTCTGGAATGGGTTGAGTGTTCACCCTTTTTCTTTCAGCAAAACTAATGGGTTTACCTCTGTGCAGCAGAGAATTAAAATTTAGAGAAATCTCCTGAGTTTGTAAAAGCAGGATGAGTCTGGAAGTCCTGACATTAATACAGGATTGTGAGATATTAGACTGGTAGGTGCGGAGCAGGTTAGGTTATCCATTTACTTCTGATTCCCACAAAGCACCCAAGAAGGAGAAATAACCCCATTTGAATGTTAACGTGCTGCTGCAAATCTATCATATGTCCTGAAGCTAGGAAGATTGATCTAAAGAGTGTTTTTCCAGAAATGGGCAACAAAGTGCTGTGCCACCAAATTTCCCTTTTTCTTTAGACATGCAGACTCCTTTGCCAGTAGTGCTATGGCAGTGTGACTGACACAATATTGCTTCCTACAGATTTATGTACAGTTTTAGAAGTACCACAATCACTTTGGGTGATACAGATTTGACAGTCTGGGGCATTTAAATAGAGTTGTTTTAAAATAGCATGAGCTTTGTTTCCACATGACTGCATTCATTACATAATGCGGCTCTTGTGAGGCACAGTCAAAACTAAGCTTTCAGAAAGTAATAATTTTGTAGGGAAAGAGATTAACAAAAATTCCGGGAATGGCCACATCTGATGTTCCATTGGAAGCAACTGAATAAATGTGACTGACATTTAAATAGCAGTATGAATGTGGTGATTTGAACCAAAAGCCTGTAATACAGTTTATTTTCTACCACTGTATTCTGCTTTTATGATACAATGTGATTAAATTTGTCTCAACACCAAGACCAAATAAACCAGTTTATACAGTTTTATAGAGAAAAATATGTGATATTGAAAGAAACAATCTGAAGAAATTACTTCCACTCCACCTGTCATTGTCAGTAGATTGTTAGATGCCCTGACTTTAGGTGGGAAGTGCTGTGCTTCTCTCTTTAACAAGGTCACCTGTGGATGGCATGGTAAGAGAATGACTGTGATGGTTAATGAGAAGCAAATGAGATTCCTACCTTGCTATGCTATTGTCCAGAAAATTCTGTGCACTTCACAGGGTTTCTGTGTTGATTCACAGCCTGTCTACACAGGTTCTCTTGCAAAAAAAAAAAAATTAGGGTTCATCTGTCTGACTGTTTTTTTAATTCCTTGGTCAGAAGTATGTAAAATGTTTTTCACTGGAATTTATGAAGCAATCCACTTAGTAAACAAACTGCAACTAAATTTTTATTGTTGTGTGTTGATATCATTTCTTTCCTAAATCTCCAGCACACTCTGTATTCATTATGTTCCGCACTGTCCTGCAGTGTTGAGTGGGAGCTGTGTGTGCTTTTGCAGTAATAGGATGTCACCTGTCTTTTCCATCTGACTGTGGTTGAAGCTGGACTCATGCTGGGTCTGCTTTTCTCCTTCCATGTTTCCTCATAGCCTCACCCACCAAATAATGGTCAGCTCCTGTATATGTAAAGCTAGTTATGGGAGTTGTCTGGGAAGTTGGGCAATGTGACATTTTTCTTAGTGCAAATGCTTTGCCGTGTGTCTGCCTGTCACTTATGTAGAACTTAATGAGATCCTTTCTCATGTGGTGTGGGAACTTGTGAGCAGTCTGAGGAGAGCAGAAGGAGAGCCATTTTCAGGGTGGTGGCTCTGAGGATGGTGCCCAAACAAGCTGCTAGAAACCTCTGTCCGAGAGGCATGCTCCACTGGCAGTCTGCTGCTTTCTCTCAGTGTGGAGCAGTACCTTTTGAGATCAAGGAAAGGGAGCAAATTTCTGATCTGGAAATCAAGACTATTTTTAGGGAAAAAAAACCCAAAACTTACTTAGCTGCAGAGGGGATTATTTCCGCAGCAGGTAGGGAAATTCCTTCTGTTTGTGCACTCTAGCTTGATTGCCAGATACATTATTCACATTTGGCATCGTTCCCATGCGTCCTTTTATTGATATTACATAATTGAAAGGGTGAAAAATTGACTTTGATCTAAATTGCCCTTCAGCTGGATACTGTGTAACCCTTCTGAGTTGTTGATGGCTTAAACAGTCTGCACCAGTTTCAAACCCTGTTTCTAAATCTGATTGGATGAACTGCTGCTTTGTGTAGTAAAAAGATAATAGCTTTTTTATTTAAGATTTCTTGAACATGTATTACTGTAGTATCTTACCAACTGATAGACACACTTTCCATTTTTATGTATGTATATAAAAGCTGGAGCACTGAATGACACTCATCTCTAAATTTTCTCCCAGTGATCTCTGGAGGCAAAGAATACCCATGGATGCTGTACTCATAACACAGCCTGCACCAGATTTTTGTGTCATATCTTGACTTCCATCTTAACTGGGATTATTACATAGCAAGGAAGAACTGGCTGTTCTTGGTCACTCATGCAAAACTGTCATTAAGTTTTAAATGTGTCCTGACGACCAGCATACTGATAGATAGCATGTTTCATGCAAGTGCTGAAGAAGCATAACCAGTTTTAATTGAAGAAGGTTTTGCAGAAGTAACTGTGCAGAAGATTCTGTAGCTTTATATAGCTGTTACTTGCAAATTTAAGGGAGGTGCTGGATTGGTCTGACATATTTCTTGTGAAGGATGGAGAGTTGAGGAGCTTGAACACTGGCTGTTATGACCTAGTAGTGTACCAGTGAAGTCTTTGGCTTTGAAAAGATCAGCAAGAGGGACAGAGTTGGTCCTCAAGGAGCTGCTGCCAGTCTGTGCATACATCTGACGAGAAACTGTGTGGACAGCATTTAATAGGAAGTGCCCTGATGACGCAGACTCATGGCCCTTTTATCAGTGAAAGTCTGTGGTATGTTCAGGGACAGCCAAAACATCCTCCAAACCTCTTCTCTTACAACTAAAAGGTCTTCCTTGTTCTGCTTTCTCTGTGACTCTAGTTCTTAATTTCTTCTCATGTAGTGGCTGCTGATGGAAAATGGTGGTGCTTATCCTTTCTTAAATATATGGAGATAATCAGACGAAAGAAAATCAAGCTACAGCATGGTATTATTGTGATGATGTCACAGCAGAATTACCTTGCTTTCAGTGCTATCTAATCCTACACTTAATCTTGGAGACAAAATAGTAGTGTTTTTATAATGTGAGGTTATAGCACACCACAGAAATCCATCCAATCTGTCAAAGAAATGCTGGGAGTTAATTAATTTTTTTTCTTCCCAAAGCAGAGAAAAAAGAGAGAAATTGCTATTTACCGTGCTTGCATTTTTCATGAGCTTTCCCTTTATGGAGGCCTTACAGACCTGCCTCCTAGAAAGTGAAAAATTCAAAGTGGTTTTTTGAAATTCAACATATTTTCAGTTGTCTGTAGATGGAAATAGCTGTGATGGACCTGGACAGAATGATTCATGGGTATGTAGTTGAACTTGATGTAAAAGTGATGATGTTCTTGTGTCAATGATGGAGGACACATCCTTATAAATAAACACCTTGAAATTTCTTTTTTTTCATTCTGTAGGCTGAAATTGTTACAGCATCATATGGTTCACACTGAGTGCAGCAGTTTACTCTCCCCTTCTTTGGCCATCATCATTCCTCCACAGAAAGGGAGTGTAATTTGATGCCAGCAAAGGTGCTGCTGAGGCAGCAGCAGTATAACCTTGTGGTTTGGTGTGATGCCAGAGGACCTTCTGAAAGAACAAGAAATTCAACCACTCATTTGGCTATTGCACCTCTCACTGGGGGAGGACTGGAGAATTGAATGCATATCTATTTCAGAATAGATAGGTGCCACTAGCTGGGATCCTCATCAGCATTGATGCAGTTTTCATCAGGCTATGTTTTGATCCTGTCTTCCTTGGATTTGTTATCACTGTCGCGAGGGAAAACTATGCTGAATCCTTTTTAAGCAGAAATTCTAAAATAGAGAAAAATATTGGCTTTCTCTGTCTTTTCCCCCTCAATTCTATGCCAGCAGAACACTTCACACTGTTAAAATGTTTACATTCCCTCTGCCTCAGTCATATTTTTTGTGGATTTCAGTTTGGTGTTTTTAATAACTTGTGCTATTTATATATCAATTGTTACTCTTTTTGATTGCCTAAATTCCAGTTTCTATTGGCTGCAAAAGGTCTTTAAATGTGAAAATAGTTTATCTAAAGGTTTTATATTGGGCTTATTTTTCACCTTTGTGTTATGAAATTTAGTGAGTGTTGTGCAGACACAACAATGATAGTATTTGTCTTTCAGTTTAAAGTGTCCTTAAGCACTAGACATCACTTCTGCTCTGTGGAAAAGAGTGCAATTACAGTGGAACAGGGTGGTAGAAGAACATGTTTCATTTGAAAGGAAAGCTGGGGTTTTTTTCTCTGGAAAGGAAATTCTGCAAATTATTGTTGATTTTGTCTTTTATGACTTTTAGTAGACTAACAGGACTTGCTCTTTTAAGCAGCACTAGACAGTTAGATATTTTTGCTGAGTTCTTTTCCAGTCTGTACACTTTTCAGCTTTAAAGTATGTGCCAGAAATTCCTTTTCATGCAAAATCAATCTAAATGCAGCAAACCAATTAATAATTCATAAGGTATAAATGTCAAAAACAAATAGTGTTTGCCTTTCCAGATGAGTCACTTAGAGCTTGTCTGTCTTGGAAAGTTATGGCGTCGTAATCTAAAGGCTGAATTGGAAGTGCTGCAATTTTACAAGTATAACTCTGCAATGGATGGGCTTCTTTCTGCCTGTAGAAGAACATCTTTTCAACCTAATTGGCTTTTCTTTGAGAAAAAAAAGTTGAGGGCATCAGACTAAGGCCCATCCTTCCACTGCAAAGAAGGTGTTTGCCAAGAAGTGGCTAAGGCATTAGAGATGACCAGCTGATGTATTTTTCTCTAATAGTTCACCAGCTTGATTTGTTTTTCTCAGGGAGTGTTATCTTTGTCATCCAAACACAGTTAGCTAAAACTGTGTTTTACTTCAGTGGAAGTGAAGTGGTTTCAGTACTTAGGGGCAGGTCCTAATTGAGTCATCTGTTGGTTGCTTTGTCCAAAGCTTTCTTGCACTGGTCAGGAAAGGATGGGATTTGGTTTTATTTTCTACTGTTATGAAAGGAATTAAGAACTTTTAAAACAGAGCGAGGTTTGCAGAATGTTGCAACCAAATGCAAACATTTTAGGGACCAAAATGTTTGAATGCGGACATGTGCCTTGATGTGCAGAATTACCACGTGAGTGCATGTTTACTGGTGAGACTCCATCATCCAAGGAGCCTTTTACTGGTATTAAAAATGGACATTTGTCTTTCAGGAAGAATGGTCGAAGCTTATGTTATTATTTACATTCTAAATTTAGGTTTTAAATATGAACGTGAGGCTGGCAGAGAATCTTCATTTTTCACAAAATTGCTGAAAAACATTTTGCCAAATATGAGGCAAATTCACCACTGTCAGATGTGGATATGACTATTGCAAGCAGTAAACCTAATATGCCTTTCTTCTAGAATAAGTACAGGCAGGTAAAATATGAGGTTTTGAAGCATAGGAAATATCACTGCTGAAAGCTCAAGCAAGCTTAGGTAAATTATATAAATCTTTAGCTTTTTAATGCAGAAAAATTTGTTTTCCTCTATCAGGATTTTTCTGTTTTGTTTCACCTCTGTAAGCTGCTGCAAAAAAGGCATATAGGAACAAAAGTTAAGCTTTGCATGGTAGGAATGGGATTGTCTTATTAGAGAGAGTAAGAGCCAAAAATATATAAAATATCAAAACATATAAAATATCAAAAAGTAAATGACTTTTTTTTTCTTTGTTTTACAATATTGTCATTCAAAATATGTAAGGCAGGGTGATTTGGGTCCCGTGACTTTTCAAAGGTCTGAATTGGCATGTTTTAGCAAGGCTGCATTTTTATGGCCAAAAATCTGTAACACTTGAAATAGAGTAACAAAAGTTCTACAGCTTCTGGAACATATCCTGTTTTTCTATTTAACAGTAGACTTGGGTCAAAAAGAAGATGAGTGAGGATGAAAGACTGGAGAGGTCTACATCATGAACCCCTGAAAACTGAGAAGATGCAAATTGTCTGCTCTAGTACATATGGGTGACTGGCTAGAGGGAGAAGGAATGGCAGATGTTGGTGAATGAAGCTAGCACTTCCTGCTTCATTAGCCTGCTATTTCCAGGATTCCATCTCCTGATCTGGACACAGTCATAATGTGTGTTGTTCCAGCCCAGGAGAAAAGATGACGGTTCCCGAAACACATACAGCTCAGTAGCACCAATGGGTTAATGAGTTCATCATGAATTTAATGGTGTCAGTATAGGTGGATTTGAATGTGATGAACAAGGGGAAAAGCCAACATTGTTTCTAAGATGACAACCCCAGCTGTTGCAGATTTCCTGTCTCACAGTGAGAAAGAATAAGGCAAAGGCAATACTCCTCTGCTGCTCTGATTTCAGGATAGTCTTTTAACAAAAATTGCTGGATAGCCACTGAAAATAAACTCTCCATGACTTAGTGCTTTTTCCTTTCCCTAGGGAGAGTTTGCTGTTCTGAGTAGACTGACAGAGCCTTTATGTTTTGTGTGTGGAAAGTTTCCCCAGCGCTGGCTGCCAAAGGTTCTGCTCAGTTTTGATCAGCGCAGTCCCCGCATCAAATCGGTGACTCATTCTCACAGTTCGGTGAAGCTCAAAACGCTCCCCGGCAGAAGCTGAGCCCTGGGCTGGCGTATTCCTGGGATCCCTGCAGTGCCATGACGTGCTGGGGCCCAAGGTGCTGTCAGTGACTGGAAGTACCCAGCCAGGCTGCAAAGGCAGAATGCAGTAACAGGTACTGGCTGTGCAGATATATGGCCTTTTGTGATGAAAGGCAAGATTGTCCCAGTGTGCCTTGCTTCTCCATAACACTGAAGGAGGGGGAACACCCTCCTACTTTAAGCTGAGAAAGCCTTGCTGCAGGCTCTTAAGATGCATTTCAGTATATCTGTAGAAAATGAGCTATCCTTCTGCTCCGTACTGTTCAGTGCCTGTCACTGATGCCTAGAAGTGGCTACCTGAAAACAGAAGCTGGACAAAAATAAGAGAATAAAAGAAGGTATTTATTTGAAGGGCCTTCAAAGGTACACCCTCGGCAGTCAAAAGGCTACACCCAAGATGGACCACGGGTCATGGGTTCTTCACACTTTTGTAAGTTTGGTCCATTTTCACATCAGGGTTAATTCTCCACGTATAACTTCAGTTGATGATGTAATTACCCCAAGTTTGCCCTTCCTCTTCAAAGGCTTTTAATTTACACATTTTGGGATCTGGAACAATCGAGGTGTCCATGAAGAGCAAACCCAGAGAGGGTTTGTTATGTCTAACCATCATGAGAGAACAGCAGTTAACAAGCCACACAAAACTTCAGTTATACACTAGGCAGGACAGTATATTGAAAAATATAAAAGTTAAAACCCAAGGCATCATCACAAGTGACTAAATCATATATATTCTCCTTCCTCAGAACAACATAAGTCTCTGGACATTTGTGCAGTTGTGGTGCTTGAGGTCTAGAGAGCCTCGACAGCAGAAGCTGGGTTTTTGCTTTCTTGTTTCTTGATTCACCTCCTGAATGTACTTGCCAAGAAAGGAGCCGGGCATGCTTGGGTCGAGTTTCTGACTGGGGCCTACTGGTTCCACTACAGAATCTGTTCTAATAATAAAATAAGTTTCTGAGATAAAAACAAACTGGAATGTGGATGGACTTCTATTTGAAAATGTCTACCAGACTATAGGAGAAAATTCACATGATGCCCAAGTGCTGGCCTTACACTCATTTCTTTTGAGCTGATAGGGTAATTGCTGATTTACTCCTCTCATGTTAAAGCAAGACCACTACCCAAATTATGTTTTAAAAACAGCTATATGGGATTTCTACCAACTTTTATAAAATGCAGGCAGTCTTTCTGAGCAGATTTAAAAGCTTCTCCAGAGACATACAGATATGGTGCTGTTATATCTTGTTCCTTGTGAAAGAGTCTTTCTCTCTTTTCTTGCACAGCACATTGGAGCAAGAGAGATTTGAAAATTTAATGAAGCTGCAATAAAACAGCCTATACTAGTTCCATCTTTTTCTCATTTCTGTTTGCGGATTAACTACATGTGTGCCCAGGGAAACTTCTTGACCTACTAACAGATTGACTGCTGTAGAGATTTTTTTTTCCTGATTTCCTCCTGATATTTCTTTTAAACTTTTGGAAATTGTTGTTACAGTAAATTGTATTTCCTTTAAATGCTATATTAATTTTCTAGCAATAAAATTGAAGTTGAGAAGGTAAATTAAGCAGCTGAGGAGCCATGGATGTCAAATAAGCTGTTTGTTAAAGAATGAAGGCCAGATCAGAAGTGTAAGTAACAGCCTTTTGGATGGCTGGGCCAGAGGTCTCAGGGCTAGAAACTTGGGGCTTTTGGAGCACGTGATGGAGCAGGCAGCAGGGAGCCTCAGCAAGAGGGGAGAGTGGGATCAGGTATTGTCTTTGCATGCTGTGTTTTAGCAATTTTATTAGCACTACTCTGAGGACTTAACCAAAGAGCCTGTGATGAATAATTATTTTTTTCCTATTCTTTATTGCAACACCATGCATGTAGTCATGGTATCACAGCATACCATGGCTGTATTGTTATCAGAAGTCATCTGGTATGTCCATTTCCTGCCGTAAAGTCTCCACTTGTTGCCCTTGAGAGTGACTGGGTTAGTAGCTACAGGTTTAAGATATGTAATATTGAAGTTCAGCAGCATTAATAAGCCTGGATGAGATAATGCCAATTCCCAGGGGAGAGATGAGAGCGCTTTAAAATGCTGTTGCCCTGTTTTTGCTTTCATGGACTTGCCTTGGAGGTTACTTTCTAGACACTGAAGAAGAAAGTACTAGTCATTTCTCGTGCCCTATGCTAAGCTGCAGGGAAGACTTGAGAGAAAGGTGTAGGAAGTCTGTCCTATCATATCACAGATAAACCTAAGTGTCTGACAAGAAATCTCAGGGAGGAGTGGAAGTAGCAGGGGGAAAAGACAAATTAAAGTATATTTATGGGTACTTGGTTTCCTGCCACAACCCTCCTGAGACTGTGCCAACAAGGAAAGCTCTGCTGTGCCCTCTTCTGCAACCATTCCTTTTCCCACATCTCTACTGCAAAGTGACCAGGAGGGCAGAAAAAGTGGTCTTTTTCTGTGCCATCCTTCAACATCTGAGGAATTTCTGGCAGGGTTTGTGGGCCTAGTTTTCTCTGCAGCAGGTCAGGGCGAGCAGGGAGCTGAAAGTTAAGCAATTAATTCATTGTTTCTATGATTGTGACCCCTCGGCTCTGAAATATACTGAAATATAGTATTTGGTTGGCAGGCTGGAAAGGATGGGTTTTGTTCTGATACCTCACTTGTTTTTAAGTGGCAGGAGTCCTGTCATTAACAACTGCTCTTAATTATAAAACAGTGTAATATAGCTGTTAATTCTTTAATGTAGTATTTTAAAAAGTGGTTAAATCAATTCATGAAAGCAGAAAGTGTTTATGCATTGTCAAAGGCTTTGCAGGCAAGCAATGCATAACCAAGATTTACAAAAATTTTCCCAGTATTTTGTTTCCAAAGGAGACTTGATACAAATGTGCAATGGAGGTGACCTGGTTGTTGATATGAGACATTGACTAATGGATATGGTATATGCCTTTACTCAGCAGCGAGAAAACATTCTGCATACTAAACTCTGCAGATCTAGGTATTTTTGCTCTTTTATCTTAAGCATTCAGAGGTCATTTTAAACTAAGCTTTTTTATTATTATCATTATTATTAATTATTAATTATCATTATCATTATTATTAATATTATTATTATCATTATTAAACACCATTATAATGGTGTTTTAGGAGCATATAATCCCAAATTTTAAGGAGATATTACAGAATCCAGATGTTTTAAAATTAGTAATGCAGGAGCAAAACCCGGAGTTTAGTTATAACCACATTTATGAGACTTAAGAGTTTTTAGGGGGAAACAACACCTAGCAGCAGACATATGACAGGCATTGTGAAGAACCATCAGTATTTCCTCTGAGACATTTTGTCTTCTTAAGTTTACCTCCTTTGAGAACTGTTCCAGTTTAAAGTGTGTGCCAGATCTTTGACAGCATGTTATTGTGCCCCTCCCTCTTGCTTTTTTTCAGATAGAGTGATGTAGCAGCTGACCTGAACTTCTGAGGCAGTGTCTATGTTGGAAAGTCACGCAGTGCAAAAGGCTTGTGAAAATTGCAGGAAATAATCCAGTTCCAGATGGGCTTTTCTATGTCATGCGAAAATTTAAAGCTTTTTTTTCAGACAGCTGCGAAGATCTTTCTGTTCAGCTAATGGGTTGACTTAAGTTTTAAATTTAGTAAATTGCTTGGCTACTACTAACTTCCTTTGCAAGCAAGGGGGTAGGTAGATGCAAGATGAAAAAATGCATCATCTGCACAGGAAAGAAATCATGTAGATTTACAGACCAAGAGGGCTGTATTTTAGGAAATGGCGTAATAGTGAACAAATGTGGCAGGACAGGTGTCTTTACCTTCCTCTCATTTTAAAGACCTAGATTGATTTTCTGAGGCACAGGCCTACATGGGACTTTAAAGAGACATGAAATACCAAGAGGCCAGGATGGAACTCCTGAAACACTCCCTGTGATCTCTGGTGGTCTTGGTAGCAATATGCTGTCTTGCCATTTAGGAGTGTCATCTTCAGGAAATCTGGGTACCCTGCTACCTCAGGGTTCCCATCTCAGATTGTTCACGTCTCACAGGTTGGTCACGTGTCCAAGATTTGAATAATGCAGACCAGGAGGCTTGTGAGGAACTGCCTCTGTGCTCCACTGTGAGCTTTGATGTCTACCATACTTGGCCTAGGAAGTGAAGGATCCTTAACCACTTTCTTTCTGTGCACCCAGACATAAGCTAGGCAGTAAATAGTTGTAGTAACCAAGGGATTCACACTGGCAGTGTAAGCTCAGAATTCCTCTCCCTGCTTTGTATCACTTTTGTCTCAGCAGTATGCAAAAGTTGTGACAGTGGAAAAGCAGCTGCAAACTTGTGAGGAAACTGTGAATTCATGATATCTGGGTATGCCAAAGAGGGTGGCTATTGTGAATGTGGCCCTGAAGGCAAATATCTATTTATTCTGGGTTTTTTTGCTTTGTATTTTGCTGATCTGAGCCATTGTTATGTTATTTTTAAGGCCTTATATTTAATTTCCTTGTGGAATTGAAGATTTAAATGAAGAGAGTGTTTTTGGAAAGAAAATTTTTCAGCGCTGAGAATGAGTTGATCATAATTCATCACCTTTTTAAAATTTGGTTCTTTGGCTACACTTTCCCAAAGTTCACACAAAAGCTTGATACATTGTAATAGATACCATTTCTCATGAATAATACTTTAATCAATCAGGGAAATTATAATTTTGGTAATATATGTGGGTGAGAGCCATTCTGTATTTAAACGGTTTGGTGTACTCCCTATTTAATCAGTGCTTTGCTCATGTCATTATATGTCTGTCTGGTTCTGTAGAGTCATTGTGATCTCCTCAGTCTTGCTTGGTAGGGGCGTGTGCATGGCAAAACTTTCAAGGCTGCATGGACTTTTGGCGTTTTCAGAAAGTGCTCTTTGTTACAGAGAGCAGTCATGTAAAGTGGGTAGTTTGGTTTTTTTCCTTTAAGTCTTCCTAAAGCAAATGTCATCATTGGTGTACTTTCTGTCATGCTTCGGAAGGGATGCTTATCTGCACTTATGCAAATAGCCTTTGTGAGGGCTCTGTTCCTTCTGTTTATTTGTGTTTCTAGGGCTGTTACAACGTTTCTTCCCTTCATAAGACCTAATGACATCACTGAGCAGCATTAAAAGTGATCTTCGTCCTTTAACGTGGAACTAATCAGTCACACAGGATTGTCCAAGGAGTAGACCACAACCTGAATAACCTGTGTGGTATTTTTTCAGTGGGGTGTTCAAAGGGGCTGCACACAGCAGAGGTCCAAGATCACGTGTCTAAATAACACCACAGCTATTGCTTTGCCTTCAGAGTGCTATAGCTGCAAATGACTGTAAATATTGGTGTGTCCCACTGGCATCCTACATATGCACCCAGCTCTCTACCTGTGTCCTTGCTGCTGTGAGGACAAAACCAGACAAAACAAACTGGGACAAACACTTCCTTTATACACTTCCTTCAGACTGAGCATATATACTCTAACTTAGTGTGCACAGTTTTATATCTCGATTTCTTGAGTGACATCATGAAAAGTAGCTGTCCCTCTGAGACTAACCAGCTTTGCCTGTGTTCAGATGTCTTAGTAGTTGTCTGCTTCTGGGGGAATGTGCATGTGGCAATTATTTTTCCCCTCTTCTGGGTCCTCACCCTCTCTCAGGAACTATGAAGCTATTAGGAGCCATAAGAATACATTACTTGTACATGCATTTTTACACTACAAATGTATTTGGGTTTATAGCATTTCTTCTGCCCACATAACCTGAATTTTTCCTGCTAATTTCACATACTCTCTCTCTGCAGAAAGACCTGTGAGTCAGTCACTGCTTCTCTGCATTTGGAGATGAATTTGAAGTTCTTGAATCCAATTAGGCTGTCCCCATAGACATGCCAGCCTTTTTCATTTCACGTTCTTCTGGTTTACTTGTCCTTGTGGAACTAGCAGTGAAATTACTGTGGTGCATCCCTATTCATATATCTGTGTATGATTATGTATCAAGCAATCCCAGCCATTAGGGATGTGAATCTAACACTCAGACAAAGGAGATACAGAATTTTGTGTACAAGTCCATTTTATTTATGTATGAGCATAGGAAATATTTAGATATAGACACACTACCTCTGGTACTCTGAAGTTCCTCTTTAGGTGACGAAGTGGTACATCAGAGAAAATGGGTAGCTGTTGTTACCATCTGACCAGTGCAGAATATCTGAAAATGGTGCATCCATTGTATATATGTGTGCTGCAAACATAAACAAAAGAGCAGATGTAGATACTCACAGAAAGGAGATCAGCAAGCTTTTTGTAGCAAACTTGAGCATTCAAATCAAAGGATGAAAGCAGCTTCTGAAGTGGAAATTAATATTTTATGTTTTATATCCAAGTAGCAAATTATGGTAGTTTAATGAGACAAGCGGTACTATTTTGATGTATAGTGTAGTCAGCCATTAACATTTAAAAATCATGAGGTGGGACATTATGATACACAGAGGCTGAATTAAAAGCATGATTTAAAAAAATACACTGCACTGAGTTTGCTTTGTTCTTGATTTGAAACTTTGTGTGTTCCTGATTCCAAACCTTTCAAGAAATGCAGGCCCCAAATGCTTGGTTTAAAACTCCATGAAGTAAGCATTTTCAAGTAAATTGTTCGCCCCCAAGTTCTGGAGCTTTTATGAAAATAGTAAGTAAAATGTCAAGATTTCAAAGTAAAAAGCCACCGACATTTCATAATCAAGAAAGCGAGTACCTCCATAGGCTAAGTGTGATACATGGCTTTTTCTTCCCAGCTTTTGTGTTGGGATAATGACCTTCCCAACAAGCGATGTCAGCTGCTCTTTTTAAGTCTTTCTCTGAAGGTCTTTCACTCCCTTGGTCACCTCCCTCTGGACACGCTCCAGTAGTTTGATGTCCTTCTTGAACTGAGCTCCAAAAACAGCACACAGAGTAAAGAGGGATGATGGTTCCTCTTGCCAACAGCTGGCAATGCTGTATCTGAGGGACCCCAGAACACAGTTGTCCTCCTGGCTGGCAGGGTACTGGTGCCTCATATTCTACTTGCCATCAATCCAAACTCCCTCTTGTCCTTCTGTGGGGCTGCTTTCCAGGCTCTTGTCCTCCAACTTGTATATACAACCTGAATTACCATATCACAGGTAGAAAATCCAACACTTGCTCTTGTTCAATTTTGTATAGTTGGTGATAGCCCACCTCTTTAGTTTTGTCTATACCTCTCTGTAAGGCCTCTATACCTCTCTGTAAGGCCTCTCTGCCTCTGAGGAAGTTCACAACTTTTCCTCTTTTGGAAACTTTTCCTCTTTCAGCAAAGTACTTAGCATACTTTCAATTTCTGTGTCCAGATAATTTTTAAAAACATTAAAGAGCACTGGCCCTGAAACTGAGCCCCATGAGGCTCACTGGTGACTGTCTGCTGGCCTGATGTGACCCCATTTACTGTAAGCCCTACCCATCAGTCAATTTCTCACCCAACACATTGTAGACTTTCCTAGCTGCATGCTGGACATTTTGCCCAGCAGGCTACTGTGATAGACAGTATATTAATCATGCATAATGAATGCTTTCATTAAGTGCTACACATCACATCCTCTCCATTATATAATATGTTTTAATTATGTATATTCACAACAGAGTGTGCAACATCTTTAGCCAATTCTTAAGACTGCTAAATAAATTTTCTTGAGTCCTCTATAAAATTTGCATTAAATCTCACCTCTTCTAGTTCTACTCTGTGAATTGTTTTCCCATTTCTAAAACTGCAGAGATGACTCACCTGTGCTGGATGGTACCTTGACCCCAGTGAAGTAGTTTTAAAGAAAAAAAATTATTGCTTTTTTCTCTGCACTGGGAGACAGAGAGTCGCAGGTACTCTGCCTACAGGGTGTTGTTTAGTGACAGAGGGAAAGGTGAGCTCTAGCAGAGGAAGGGTCACTACACCAGTTTGGAAATAGTATGTGGTACTGATAAATAACTTTGATGGATGTATAAAATACATGCTGGGAATAAAGCCATTATGAAGCTCTTACAAGTAAAATGAACTATAGAAGAAAAATTTGCTTTGCTGCTTCTGTGTGAATGGCTTTTTTGGCAGAGGTCTGGAGATCAGGAGTCAATCAGTCCCCAGCCAACACTTAGCCATGTTAGGGCAAGTATGCAGTACAGATCTGCCTGAATGGTGGGTGTGAGAAAGGAAGGACAGAGGACAGGAACCTGGTCATGGAGTGTTACACTTGCTGGCCAAAGAGCCAGAAGCAATAATGAGTTATGAGTATCCTGGGGGGAAGCCCAGGCTGCAGGAGGCTGCTGAGGGGCGTGGGGTCTGCTGGTGTCTTGGGGATCAGCACAGATATTCAGGTTCTTGGAGGATGCAGGGCCTGCTCTTCAGGTACTGCACAGTTAACAAAATGTGGGGGGGGCTTTCTTAAACATTCAGCTACGCTTTCAGATTTTTCAGCTAGGTTTAAGGTTTTGATTTAAGGCTAAGATTACAGATATAACACTGAAGTCAATGGAAGCTTGTGGCATGAGTATTTGTACATAACGTATCAAATATTTATGTGTAGGCACTTTCTGTAGCTTATTTAATTCCAACTACAGAAAACATGTAGATGTTTTAAGCTCTTAAAAGCTAATTTTTATTATTGATTGATTATAATGTATAATAAAACTATTTTACATAATTTGGGAAAGAAAATAGATAATTTTTATAACTCAAGTTCTGAACATTGATTTTCTTTGAACTTGAATTCTCAAGGAAGTGGTTCTTAAGCTACTTCGGATGTGTTAAAGAATATTCAAAACCCAAATACTTTCAAAATTTGATGAGGACATGAAATAACATACCCAGTGATGATGCAGTGATTGTGATTGTGGTAGGAGCAACTGTCTTTGATTCTGAGGGAAAAGGTTAGTCAAACTGTAAGGTTTATAATATCTTCTTTCACTACAAAGTGATAATTGAGAAATAGTTCAAGCCTTGTTAGACTTGTGAAATATTTAAAGCACAGATATGTACGAGAGATTAAGTATTCTTTGCATGTCTACATGAAATACAAGTTCACTGTTAAGTTCCAAATTCAGTGTTCCTTCTTTTTCCCGGTGGAGCCATTGGCTGATTTGTCCTGTAGAGATGGTTCTTGCTAATACGTAATCACGTGATACAGGTGTTATGTTTTAATGCCATCTGTAGAATGGAATAGTTTTGCTAAGAAATAAAAACTTCCACAAAATTTTTGACAATTATTGATAAACTGCAACATTTATCAATGAGATGTAGAGGTTGCAGAAAAAAGTCCTTATAAGAATTTTACTGGGGAACAGAAGTGGCAGTTTGTGTCTCAAGCAGTTTGTAAGCCAGTGCTTCACTGATTTTCTGCTCTTCTTTCCTAAGCAACTTCAGTTTCTTAGGGTAGAAGAGGTTATTTATAAGTGACAGGCTCTGAAAGCAAGAATGACCTCTGGTGATAGAGACTGCTTGAGAGCAAGTAGTGGTGTAGTGTTATAAAAGCATAGGAGCTTACCTGCTGAAAAATTCTGTCTCTCCTTTCACAGTGGCTGATAAGAGTTTATCAGCCTGAAGTCTTCATGCTGCTGCTATTAGCAAAGCCAGTTTTGGTTCAGACGTCCAAGTGAGTGACCCCCTCACTGTCAGGGATGGAAGTGCACGCAGAATCACTGTTGGGAGAAAAGAAGGAGCAGGCTTTATGGAATATCACTCTGGAAAACACTGTTGTTAGGAGACAAACCAGGTTAAAGATGAGCACAACAGTCAGTATTGTGGACAAGGCTGGTAAATGAAGCCTCACTGACATTTTAAACCAAATAACAGTATTTATTATCCTTCTTCTCAGCACCTCATGTGGAAGCTCCAGAGTTGTGCAAATATGGGAACTGGGGATTTAATTCTACTAAAAAGGAGATACTGAGTAAGTCCTTTCATAGAAATAATGGCTTTTTCATAGGAACAGAAAAAAGACCTCTTCAAAATTTGTGTTTTCATTCTAAGCTGACTAAAAGGTCAACACAGACATTCTAAGGATAAATGCTGGGATTAAAAAATGCATGTTTTTAGAGTTGGTTTGAGGCAGGAAAAATGCTGATGCATTTCCAAATGGGGATGTGGTCTTTACAGGAACTTCTGACACACCACAGTAATCCCCTTCATGTTCACATAAGTAACTTTAGGAAATGTTAGTAAACAATTAATTAAGAAATTAGTAATGTGTGGTAACAGACAAATACTTTTGACTGTACAGTCCAAATTACACCAATATCAATTGGTCTTTCAGTCTTGTTTTGTGTGATGAGAGTGCTACTTTGTGACATGATGATGGCTAAAGTTCTGACACATCAGGCTTTGAGACAGTCAGTGATGCTCACTATCAAGATACCACAGCGCAGCTAAGCCACAGTAACTGTTGTACTGCATGTTTCACTCTCCAGCAGGCCCAATCCAACTCAATTTGGTAAGTTTAAGCTTCTTTTGAGTACTCTGCAGAATCAGGCACTATCAAAGGGGTTGTTCATTGTTCAAGGCTCCACTATGCGGAGGCCTACAGAGGAAATCTGAAGAAAGTGGATCTGGATGGGAGATTCAAATACCTATGTTTTGTAAGAATGGCATATCTAATTAAGACAGAAATGGATATACTTTGCACGGTGTCTTGGATCAGCATCAAAAAACCCCTAATGACTTTGTAATTTAACTGTATATAGAAAAGTTCATTTGACATTTGAATCATATTCAAAATACCTAAGTCTTAGTGTGCATATTTGAGATTTAGATAATTGCTATACCAACTAGAGGAATTATCAGTGAACTAAGGGTTAAATCAGCTCTGATTTATTGCAGTCCAAAGGTAAAGGAACACTAAAAAAGTTTATCACATTTGACACAGGAGTTTTCAAATGAGACAGTAAAATGAAGTACATTGCTTTGTTGGCTTTATGGACAAGAACAATAAAAATATGAGCTTTTTATTTTGAGCTTTGGCAATTCAGAAATCACAGCAAAGGATATTCAGCAGAAAAGCCAATACTGACCTGAAATTTGCATCATTATGGTAAAGATCTGTCTGTGGGACATTTCAAAGTCACATTTCTTCTAGGCTTCCCCAGAACATTGCTGATTTGGAAACTGAGTCTTCCACTGTTCCTTCCTTTCTGCTTGCTTGTGCAGGCATCACTGACATTGGAATAGTGATGCCTGTTCTGGCACTGCCATAAAATCTGAGGTTTCCAGAATAGAGTGTGCTGTGTGTTGGTGTCCCAGAGTATATTGCTCCCCTGTGGCCTCTCCTGCAAAGAAGCCTCACTTACTTTCAGCTCTTGTATTTGTTTATTTCAGTCTAAGGAAAAATTCTCTGTGGAGGTATTTTTGACTTTAGTCTACTCTTGCTTTTCTTCCAGCAGAACATATTTATTTTACATACCTTTTCAATTCAGATATATTGAAAATGTCCACTACAAGAGGGACACTGAAGGAATTGCTGTCTTGTATTTCTCTGTTCCATCTTTCCTTCCAGCTCTTCTGAAACTAGTCTTGAAGAGGCACTGAAAAAGTTCTGATTAGCAGGAAAACAACATCATATGCTAAGAGAAGAAAAGTCAGACTTTTTGAGAAGTCTGTCTAGACGTAATAATGTTGCAATAGACTGGAGCTGACTACAAGAGTGGCTAGTGCTTTGAACAGCTGTGTGAATTGGGGCTCTCAGGGGTACAGTGACATAAGCAATATAAGTGTTATTCAATATTCTTTTCCATCCAAACCTCACACTCTTGCAAAGGCATAGAAAGTTAATAACACTTTGCCATTCAGACATGGCATTTTCAGGATACAGAGAAAACATCTACGGGTCCTTATGCTTGCTATTCCCTGACCTGCTTGCCATTGATAGTTTGGAAGCAGAAACACTGGGAATTTTGCAGATGAACTTGTTCCTCCAATGATTCACTAAAGAAGAACAAGTACTGCAATACTTTGCCTCTCTGTGCATTTCTGGCTATAAATGGATGAACTCCACATTTGACTATATTTTGAAATGAAAATACTACTTTTTAAGTGTGAAGTGGTCAATTAATTTTACATGCATTTAAACAGGCAGACTTACTACAGTCTCAGACAGAAACCTTGGCTCTGACTCCTGCTTAAATGGTGATTACTGTTGTGGCCGACTGCTGGGTGACTAAATGAGGAACATCCGTGACTAAAGGTGTGAGATGGTTTAGGTTAATCTTGGATCTGTAGGCTCCCTGTCTGGGTTTATTGTCAGTTTACACAATGCAGAGATAGAGGATAGGAAGGAGCCATCATTATTGGATCAGAGCTGATTCATTCTGTTCATCCCTTCAAAAAAAATTTGTACTCTTTGTAGCTGATTCAAGTAGGGATGCTGACAACAGAAAAAAATTGCAGTTGTTTTTCTAAGAGGTACAAGTCATTCAATTCCTGATGAACTGTACTTAAAACACATTCCTGCTGTAGAGAATTTTCAGCGTCCTCATCTCCAGACAGTCAAATATGCTGTTGAGGCTGTGTCAGTGGCACTAATTAACATGTTCTCTCCTGCTAGGAGTTACAGCAACTATGCTGAAATCTTTTAAACTCATTTCTCAAAGACTCACATTGGTCTATTTTTAGGGTGTTGAGCAGCACATCAGCGTTGTTAGGAAGATTTTAAAGATAGCATCTTTGTTGCCTGCACTATCTGTGCCTGTATAAAATTTCTTTCTTGTGTCTTGCCCTGTGAGCACCGTTTAGCCTGTGTTTGGTGTGAGGTGAAGCAGCGGGAAGCGAGGGCTGATCCCTGGGGAGCGACACTGCATTCCCCGGCAGCTGGGAGCTGCTTAGTGACTTCAGCACGGCATCGGTTCAGGCCCCCACTTAACAAATTCAGTTACCATCAGTTTTGAGCACTGAGGGAGAAGGGGGGCATGGGAGACATGCCTCACCCCGTGTCTGGCCGTTTCCAGTTGATTTAAGAGTATTACAGGGCTTATATAATGCAGTTATTGCAGTGTCCCGGGAGGCATGGGCAAATTGCGTGCAGGAGGTTGCCTGATCAGAGAAATTCTGGCTTGTGAGCCATTGTTGGGCAGCCTTGTCCCCTACCCTCCTGAACTGAGTTGTTGTCAGCTCACAAAGCGGTGCAAGCTACTTTTATTGTCATGATTTGTCCGATAGGATGTTAAGATTGCATTTAGTCACAGGGTACGATAAGCTCTGTATGGCTTATCTGTAGGTTATGTAATGGCCCACAAACACAGGCTGGGGTCTCAGCTGGTTCTGAGCTGTCTGTGCAGGGCCTGTGCTGTAGCACTGTTGTCATGGCCCATGTTTATCCACTTATTTGGAAACAGTTCATCCATTTCATATGGTCTTTATAAAAGATGCTAAGGAAAAACCTTGAGAAGCCATGGTACCTGGAATAAGTCCTTTTTCCCATTTCTTTCTTAAACATGCTGCATACATAGAAAGGGTCATATAATGAAATCATTGTTATCGGTGTTTTGCCATTTCTAAACTTTCATTTGACTTGGTGAGACCCATTTTTAAATATTTAAGAGCATCATTGTTATCAAAAGCTGATACAGTATTCAGTAATAAAAGCTCTTGAATTCTAGAACAGTTGACTTAAAGATCATCATTTAACCCTGACAGAATTTTTAAGCTGTTCTCCTTGTGCTTTATGAGCACTGCCCTTTGACGTTTAAAAGATGTGTTTAATAAAAGTGAACTCAAATCAGATATTCTTGCAGCTATTTACAACCTTTGTATCCCTTCTGCAGTTCATATATCTTATTTTCTTTATAAAGCACTGTTTTCTAAGGCAACTTCAGTATTTCCATAAAGTATTCAATGGCTGCTTAGAAAACTTTTGATCTTAATTTTAAAAAGGAGAAAAATAGGAATGGAAAGATTCTTACTGAATGATATTATGCTGCTTGAATGCTGTTTAAAGACATTTTTCCTGCAAGAAGCTTGTATATGGAAATGTTTTTCAATATATATTTTTCTCCAGCTTGATGTACACTGCCTTATGGTTGTATACTTCTTTGACAAACCACTGTTTCTGAAATACATTTCTTGCAAACACAGCATCTTATGACATAGCAGCATGATACTCAGCAGGGCCAAGTGCTGGGTCCTGTCCTTGGGCCACAACAACCCCAAGCAGTGCCACAGGCTGGAGCAGAGTGGCTGGTAAGTGGCCCATTGGAAAAGGATCTGGGAGTGCTGATGACAGTGGCTGAACATGAGCCAGGGTGTGCCCAGGTGGCCGAGAAGGCCAGTGGCATCCTGGCCTGGATCAGCAATGGTGTGGCCAGCAGGACCAGGGCAGGGGTTGTCCCTCTGTACTTGGCACTGGTGAGGCCACCTGTGTTCGAATACTGTGTTCAGTTCTGGGTCCCTTAATTCAGGAAGGACACGGAGATGCAGGAGTGTATCCAGAGAAGGGAAATGAAGATGGTTTGGAGCACAAGTCCTACGAGGAGTGGCTGAGGCAGCTGGGCTTGTTTAGCCTGGAGAAAAGGAGACTCAGGGGTGACCTTATCTCTAACTACTACCTGAATGGGGGTCAGCCTCTTCTTCCAGGCAATTAGTGACAGAACAGAGTCCTAAGGTACACCAGGGGAAGTTTAGGTAGGGCANTGAAATATTTCCTTAATGTTCTAAATAAGAAAAAAGCTGGATGTAGCAATGGGCTTCAGTAATGGCAGCAGTTCTGGCTTTCACCAGCCTAACAGTGGTTATCTTTTGGAGTGTATGAGTAATCCTCAACCTAAATTGAACCCAGCTGTCTTAGCTTGTTATTTAACTGCTGCAGCTTCTGGAATAAGCATGTGTTCGGCGAAGCTTCCTGGGGATTATCCATGCCAGTGAAAAGGAAATTGCAAAACTCTGATATGTGTCTCACAGTGCTGAAAAAATTCATTTTCAGTTTAATGATCCGGGTCAAATAGGTAAAGTTGATTTTATAAAATAACCTTTAAAAAATCATGCTTATTTCAAAAAAAAAAAAAAAAAAAAAAAAAAAAAAAAAAAAAAAAAAAAAAAAAAAAAAAAAAAAAAAAAAAAAAAAAAAAAAAAAAAAAAAAAAAAAAAAA